>QZLH01000013.1:60690-83733 GCA_003833135.1 Oehlia diaphana
CAGATACTTATGAAAAATGGAATCAAGGAAGGGTGTGACGGACGTGACAAAAAACAATCACGTGTTTTTATATTGTGACATTTTTGTAGGGTACGCTGTGGAAATCTTTTCGTACTGTAACTGTACAATGTAACACCGTGCAAGATTCCGCCCGAATTGTGTCACATCAATGCATAAGTAAATAAAAGGCATTTTTTTTCGTTTATTAAATCCAAGAGACTCTTAAAAAATGACGACCAGTATCAATAATAAAAATGATGATACAGATAATAAATGGATCCAGTGGATTAAAAAAGGAATCGCTGATGAATTCATTAGTTATCATGACTATAATGAATTTCAAAATATTAAAAGTATAGGTAGGGGAGGATTTAGTAATGTTTATCGGGCTAACTGGGAGAGTTCAAATACCGTTGTTGCATTAAAAACTTTGAAAAACGTTAATGATAACGCAGAAGAAATTGTTAATGAAGTAATTAAGGTTATGCTACGATAAAAATTATTCACATTTTCCTACAGTTTCTAAATATATACATATCATTTTTTTTTTTTTTTTAGATAAAATTAATGAAAAAAGTTGATTTTCACGCAAATATTATTCACTTTTTCGGTATTACAAGTAATACAAGTAAGTATAAAATATGCTATGAAATTTAAATTGAATACAATTAACCTTAAATTGAGTTGGCATTTATCTGTTATTCATATTTTTTTTAATAGATAACATAGATTCAAGTCTCTCGTTTATTCTTGAATATGCAGATAGTGGTACATTAAAAAATTATTTAAAAGATAAATTCAATGAATTAGATTGGAATATTAAAGTACTATTTGCAGTTCAAATTGCCGATGCTGTCTTATGTATACACCAAAAAGAAATTGTTCATAATGATCTAGTAAAGTATTCTTTTTATTTTTTTCTTCTAATTCGCAAGGATTAATCTAACATTGACTAACAATACAATATTCTTAGCATTCTGATAATATATTGATTCATCAAAATGTGATCAAATTAGCAGACTTTGGTCTTTCATGCAGAGCTGAAGTATCAAATTCTGTAAAAGATGTTTTTGGAAAGGTTCCTTATATTGATCCGCAACGTTTCAGAAATTATACAAATAACCATAACAAGAAGTCGGATGTGTATAGTGTTGGAGTACTCTTATGGGAAATATCATCCGGACAAAAACCATTTGAATCTTTCGATAATCATGATGATCAACTAGCATTAATGTACCATATTTTAGACGGCAATAGAGAAGTTCCAATTGTTGGTACACCAGATGATTACATTAACATTTATACAAGTATGAATTCATTTATATTTCTTCTGATTTTGTTATTGCTAAATTTTATTTTGACCAAACCAATTTTTAGGATGTTGGCAGTATAATCCAGATGATAGACCTGATATGCATCAAGTATTTTCTGATCTGATCAAGGTGAACATAAATGAATATACTTTGTTGGCTGGAAAAAATATGAATACAGGCGAAAATTTTACGGAACAAAAAATTAATAATTCATTAAATGATTGCTCCGGTCTAATGTATGATCAACAATCGAGTTATAAAACACAAATAATGAATTTGACTTGCTCAAATTATGTATCTTCTCAAGAAGACAACGAGGTACCAAATGGAAATGATCTTAAAATTATAATAACAGGAATTGAAGAATTGAAAGATTTAGATGTTAACAATACTGAGCATTATAAACGAATAAATATAAAGCCATCATTAGAGATCGAAAACTATGAAGTCTTTGGATCAGTTATTTCAAGAAATAATTCGAGACTAGAAGATATTTTATTTTCATTCGAATTATATGATTCTAATGGATTTTCTGCAATAATAAGAACTTTAAATAATGCAGTTATTGATATTGCAAAATGTTATATTTTGTGGATGATTATTGGAAGTCCTACAAAATTATCAGTTTTTAGTCAAAAGAATCGAGAATTACAAGTGTATTGTGTTAAAAAGCCCATTATACTACAACCCAGTTGTTCTTACTATCCAATAAAAACTTCTTGCAAATTATCTGAAGGATATATAATTTCCGTCAATGCTTATTGCTCAACAGCAAATCATAAGCCTATAAATATTAGAATTAGTATAGTTGGATGGTCAGAATATTGTATTTACTTTAAAGTAGCTAAATCAAATTATAATAATTCAAATTCGGATAGATCAAATGATTCTTCCGAAAGCCATGATCAACCTGATGCTGATACTAACTTTTTAACAAACCTTGAAATAACTATCTGTATTTTATCTTCCGATCATGAAAATTTGAATATTGATAATATGGAGGGGAAGGAATATCCTTTGGGTTTAATTGGACATTGTTTAACTGAAAATACAAAGTGTATGTAATTTTCTATTGATAAATTATTTATCGATTTTCAAATTTAATTTATCAGTTATTATATAAATTTAAATAGTAATTCCATTTAAAAATGTGGATGAACTTAAACCCGATCAAATTAAAGTAAGTTTTAAAATTTAGTTCTATCATGTGTATGTTTAGATACTAAGCTAACTTCGTTTAATAATTATAGTATTTACAAGAAATGGAGACTGGTATCAAAAAAATTGATGATGAAACTTTTCAAAATCAAGAGGTTCATTCACTAAAATTAGCTGATTATGAAATAGATGGAAATGAGATACCACGTAAAAATGGAAGTTTGAGTAAATGGGTTAATGTCAAAAATAAAAATGAAGAATTCGCGTTCAAAAGTATCTCTAATAAAGAGTACCAAATGATCATGCAAAATCAAATTACAATTTTCAAAAAACTTCATGATTGCAATAATATTATAAAGTTTTATGGACTTATTTCCGATGGAAATAAATGGTATTTTGTGACTGAATGGGCTGAATATGGAAATTTACGTGAATTTTATACAAACTATAAAGACCGATTTGACGTTAAATTAAAATTACGTATATCTCTTGATATTGCTCATGGATTGAATTTTCTAAGTAATGTAGAGGTAAATAATAAAAAATTTTTTAAATTATTTATTTAATTAAATCTTTTAATCTAAATTAAAAATTTTAAAATATTATATTTATATTTTAGATTTTGCATCATGATATTAGAGCTGAAAATATATTAATTACATTAAATGAGAAAGCAAAACTTGCGAATCATTCACTGAACGCAGTTACATTAAAACAAGACCAAAATTTAGAACGAGTTCGCTATTGCGCTCCTGAATTATTGAAGGATTCCAATATAAAATATGATTATAAGTGTGAGGTTTATAGCTTTGGAATTTTACTTTGGGAAATTGCTGAAGAAAAAGCTCCATATGAAAATTATAAGGATATTATAGAAATAGTCAACCTTGTGAGTGAAAAATATCGAGAGCCATTTTCTGAAAATAATCAAATTTCAGAAAAATTCAAAAATTTGGTAATTAATGGTACGTAAAAAAGAATAGTTAAATTTCTTATAAAGTATTAATTATTCTAATTATTCCTATTTTTTTATAGCTGTTAATCATGATCCAGAATTCAGGCCAAACATTATAGAAATGCTTAAAGTTCTCAATAATTGTTTTGAAGATTCTAAATCCAATACATCATCATCAGAACCTACTCCTACTGTTCCTGCTCATCCTGAAATAGCTCTGTTTGTTCCATTTACAAAATTTGTTCCCTTAATTAAAGAAATCGGAAGTATTTTTGACGAAATCATTGATATAGTAGAAGCTGCTGAACATAATAAACGAACTTGTAAAATATTACAAGACCGAGTTCAAATTGCAGAATCAGTCGTGCGAAAACTTAGAGAAGAAAGAGGACTTAATAGAGATTTTTTTATTAATAAGAATTATTTATATTTACAAGAATTAACTGGTACTATAAAACAAATTAAAAAATTTATATCCGATATTTCTCAAATGAAAACCTTGATAAAATATATTAGAGCAAAAAGTATTGAGAAAACTTTTACAGAATTATGTGAAGAATTTGATAGTTGTATTGATTCATTGTCTTTCTCTATTGATGTTGAAATTGATGAACTTGGACAACTAAAGGACGATCAAGATGATTTAGCAAAAGTAGGATTAAAAAATTTTGTTCTATTATACTTTAATTGAGTATGAAAATTAATTATAATCTAACAATTTTAATAATTATAGTTTCTACAAGAAATGGTGACTGATAATAGAGATGACGGAAAAGAAATACTGTTTTCCTCAACTGTTACAAAAGTCAATACAATGAATATTACAATGGAAAAATTGATGGGTTATCATCAAAATCAAGAAATATTTGATAATATTTTTCAGGTAAATCCGCTAAAAATATCTGATTATATACGGGATGATAATGAGAAACCACGTAAAAATGGACGTGTGACTAAATGGTACAACATAAAAGGTAAAGGTGAAGAATTCGCTTTTAAAATTATCTCTGAAATGGAGGATCAGAAGATTATACAAAATGTAGTTGCAATTCTTAAAGAACTTCATGATTGTCAAAACATCATAAAATTTTATGGACTTACTTGTAAGGGAAATAAATGGTATTTGGTGACTGAATGGGCCAAATATGGTAATTTACGTGAATTTTATACAAACAATAAAGATCAATTTGATGTTAGATTAAAATTACGTGTGTCTCTTGATATTGCTCGTGGATTAAATTTTTTAAGAGCCGTTGAGGTAATTCTATAATCGACTTTTAATTAACGAAATTTTATTTGATTGCTTAATTCTTTTTTTCTTTTTTTTTAGATTGTTCACCGTGATATAAGGGCTGAGAATATATTAATCACACTTAATGAGACAGCAAAACTTGCAAATTTTAAATTAAGTCGTTACTTAACTGCAGCTACATTAAATCAAGGCCAAAATTTAGAACGAGTTCGTTATTGTGCACCTGAGTTGCTGGAAAGGACTCCAAATTACAAGTATGGTCAAAAATGTGAGGTTTATAGTTTTGGAATCTTACTTTGGGAAATTGCTGAAGAAAGAATTCCATATGAAGGTATCAATGATATTTTGAATATAATCGATAAGGTACATAATAAAATGTATAGAGAACCATTTTCTGAAAATAGCCAAATGCCAGGGGAATTCAAACAATTACAGTTTGAAGGTATGTAAAAGAAAATATTTAAATTATAATTTTATTTGTTAGACTTACTTTCTTCTTTTTCTTATATAATTTTTAGCTGTTCATCATGACCCAGATTTTAGGCCAAAAATTACAAAAATGTTTGAAGTTCTTAGAAATTGTGTCAAGAGATATCAAGATTCATCAAATTCTAATAGTTCAAGCCTAAGCAGAAAACCCTCCACGCCAAATTCTATTCAAAAGCGAGCATTCGGCATTGATCAAGATGCATATGAACTTCTTAATTTACCAGATTTTGAATCATTTAAATACATGACACTTGCTGATGCAACAAAACAACATAAGATGTTTAAAAATGGTAAACATAGTGGAGATGTAAAAACTGCATATAAATGTTTTGAAGCCTATGCGAATAATCCAAATACAACAAAACGTAATCGAATCACAGCAAAATATTATAAAGCATATTACATTTCAAGAGGATTAGCTGAGAGCCCTCCAAATAAAGATAAAATTGTTGCTGAATTATTTAAAGAAGTTGCTGATGATGAAGCAAATGAAAACCCTGAAGCAAAATTAAGATACGGAGATTGTTTGTTTAATGGTAAAGGTGTTGATAAGAATGAATCAGAAGCTCTTAAATATTTTGAAAAAGCTGCTGAAGATGGTGTTGTAGTAGCAATGTACAACGTTGGAAATATGTATTATAATGGTGTTGGATGTGCAAAAGATATGGAAAAAGCTAAGTATTATATAGAATTAGCTGTTTATAATGGCTTCGAAGCTGCCATCAGATTTCGTAATGAGTATAACTTTTAATTATTTATTATTTTCGATATAATATATTTATTACTTTATTTTTTTACCAATAAATATACATTGTGCTGAAAGTATTTAACCGCAGCGATATAAACTTAGAATGAAACCATTTATAACGACTGTATTTTATGCAACTTGCTTGTATGATCTGAATACTACTGTATCTTATGCGTATGTGCATTTGAATACAGGCAACGTGAGTGTAGCACTGTAGTCACATACAACTCAATAGATATAGTCCATGATTTCTTTTATTTCTTTTATTAATTAAATTGCGCGATGTAGGATGTCTGAATATGAAAAGCATTAGATAATTGAGATTTTTATGTATAACGTTCATTCAATTTATAAAGCTCCAAAAATTAATATCTTTTTAAACTTAATAATTCAACAATAGTTCCCGCTTAATTCGATACCAAATAAATCATTTTATTAAATTTGTTTAATAAAATAAAACTTTGGAAATTTTAGCTTTAAAACGATATACAGCAAACCGTGACAAAAACAAAAATTGATTTCTGCTTTAAATAACTGCAACTGACGCTAGTCTCATGTAGTATAATCATTGTTAATCTGTAGGTTAGCTTATTCTTTAGTAGTTTCATTGCGGTTGTAATTTTTTATACAACGCGTAATTATTACTAACCAAAGAAATAAAATGATGCTATAAGTAATAACTGAAGTGAAATTTGCAAAAAAAAATGCATGGTTTCTGCGTCATCTACAGGCGTAGTATATTTGTAAAAACTTCAATTGTCAAAAAAAAATAAAAAAGTCATGAAAATGCATTTATTTTACTATCTAATTTAACAAAAATCCTTATCACCGTTGGCCAGAATTATCAATTTTTACCGGCACTATATTTTTTTAATGCTGGTCGATCGTCATAATTTCAGTCACCGGTTAGAGGACGTCGCCTAATTAATCCAAAACTATGTCAGCAATATTGATTATTTTACTACAATCAATTTTATACTATGCAAAACAATAAAATTTATCAAATAAACTTTATAATAATTTATTATGAAATAAACTCAAGACTCTAAAAGTTTCTTGCGAATATTGTGTACATTTTTCAACTTTCTTTTGGTTGAAAACTGTTCTTAAGAACCATCTCAAAGTAATTATGTTTTTTTTTTTTTACAAAAGTCTTAAAAATGATTTGATATATTTGTTTAAAAGAAAATTTGAACTAATAAAGCACCAAATCTCTAAAGTTTTATATGATAAAAAGAGAAATATTTGAACTTAACTTTGTTCTTAAACCATCTATAAACTTGTCATAAAAATTTGAAGGTAAACTCATATTTCATCAATCGGTGAAACATTTTAAAATGTGTAATTGTAATATGATGCTATTCAGGAAAATCTTGAAGATAATGATCATGAAAAAAAAGCAATGATAATTTATTTGGTCAAAAATAATTTGATTTTACGTTAAAAGTGATCATTTAAAAACGGAAAAATTTAAAAAAATTGATCATTATCTGTAACATGAAACATCTGATTATAGTAAAATAATCAATGTTGCTGACATAGCTTTGATTAATTACACCCCCGGTGATATGATATAGAAAATTCTAAAAATAAATTATACTATAGAAATTTTGTGAGTTTAATTAAAAAATTCTTTATAATATTACGATGAACAAAAATGTGAGGCAAGCATAACTATATATTTTCAATAAAATTAGCAGTAGTTGTACTGGCTGAATAAGTGGTCAAGATAGTTATAATTTTCGTAAAATTTAGAGATAGAAAAGCTATTTAGGCGCGGATTGTCTCTAGTTATTATTTTATAACAATCTTACAAAATTAAGAAAATTTGGCAAGTCTTATATATATAGTTACTTCAGTGGAGATGAATTACGTAATACGTTAAACAGTAAAAGCCGTTAAGGTAAAATTAATTTATATTACACTGTATTCTTTAATTATTAAATTAAGAGAAAATTGACATGCGGAAACTCATAAACGAAATTTTTGTTTTATTCTCCAGCTACAGATTTATGATTGTTTAACGAAAAAAATTCTTGCAGCATATAAAATTAATAATTATAATATAAGAACAACAACAGTCCACTGGAACCATATAGCAATCCGCGGAGACATGATACACATTACACAATGTTAATTTTCCTAAACAGAAAGCTTTTATTAAATTAAATTCATAAGAATTTTTACATTTTTAAAAACATAGTAAAGCAATTCTCACCATAATGTTTAGCTAAAATTTTAGATTCCTATCTAATACATGTTGATAAAATAAAAATATTATATTATACTAATATATATTATAATAAAAATTAATCTGTGAATTATTATAAACTAAATGTAAAAATTTATATTAGACTATCATAAATAATAAGTCCTTTATATTTGTTAATAAATTGAAATATTCGAATATCCGAACTTACTTGATTTATAAACGAAAGTTCAAATATCTTAATTTTCTAACGAAAACTCCCATATACAGTATTTGCATTTGATAAATATCCATAAATGTAGTCATGTTCAGATGTCATTATCCAATCAGGACATTTGTTAAGTGTATATATACTGTATGTATATTGCAAAGTAGTTTATACTATTGGTTTCCTTATAATTCTTTAAAATTTTTGACATTACGTAATTTTAAAAGCAATTTATGACATTAATTCTTTGAATAGAAAATATGAAATAAAATGTTTTAAATGAATGAATTTGACAAATTATAATTGTTCAATTAAATTACTAGTATATATTTATATTTAACAACGAAATATCATTATTTTAAGTGATATATAAATCAACTAATTTGGAACAAACTTTCATTTGCTATCTTTAATTCTGAATGTAAATAATTTAGAATTATTAGAACTTACTGGTTTTAATGTCCCCTTCTTAGTCAAGTGAAACAACAAACTAATTGATAAACGATCCCTAAAATGCAAAATTATTATTTTATTTATACTAATACTTAATTCGTTCTGTACTAGTAAAAATGATTTTTGTATAAATATTAACCTTTCATACATTAAATAATAATTTTTTTTCATGTAAATAATTTTTCGTATGTGAATAATAATAAGTTTTTTTTTTCTTAATAAATAGGTCATATAAATATCGCTTGTCTTTGTTAATTTGATCCAAAGCAACTGTTGATTTATACTTGAAATTTTTACAAAAAAAGTTATTATTCTCACATCTATTAAACGAGGTTTACAAAGAAAAGCTGGTCCAATACTCCAATAAGAAATTGATAGATTTAAAATAGCAGCATTATTAAAAATAAGAAATTTTCGTTTACACGGTGTAATTGTCACTCTTCCACCCACGTGATCATAGTAAAATATTTTGTATTTCAGGGACACTTTTTTACGGTAGATGAAATAATATTTGCATGTCATCATCTGAGACTAAAACCGAAAATCTCATACTAACTGAGAAAAATATAAAACGGACGCTCTTATCTTATTTTCTTACGAAATGAGGACATTAATGGAAATTATTGTTCGTTAGTTATGACTTTCTTGATGCTATCAAATTTCAAAAAATGTGAGATCTTTTGTACTTCCAAACTTATTAATAATTTGAATTTTAATAATTTCCCATGTAAATTAGTTCTCATTATACTAATAGAATCATGTTCCCGTAATAATAGCAATAGTAATAGACTATTCTTTCTTTTAGCAGTTGAATCATATTAGATTCTTTTAATAACACAACCTCTTTCTACCGTAACTCATAAATCTTACATTGATCATGGATCCAGAATTTATAGTTCCTGAAGAAAGAAAATTAGAATGATGATTAATCGCAGTTATGTGCACAATAAAAATAAATTAATACAATTTTTAGGGATGAAAATAGGATTAGAAGCTCGCTAAGGAGTATAAAGAAAAAAGAAGCGTTCATTTTCATAATACCGCAATTGAAGAGATTATAGCATTGATGACAATGTTAGAGTTATCATTCGTCAATTCTCATCAAGTAAGACTTTATGTTGTTTATCGTTGTTGTTAGCTTCATTCGATACCAATAAATTGCTTATTTTTACGTATAAAGAAACTCACAAAATTAAGGACGAAGTAAGTCGACATAAGTTAAAAAAACATGATGTCCCAGACGGGTCAACACAGTCGGTGGGAAATAAAATCAATTCAGTGTATAAAATTTATGTGCATTGATGTGTACAAAAAATTTTTAATTTATAATAGGTTGTGCACATCTTTTTATAAATTTCTTAAATGTATCACAAAAAAATTTTTCTTGTGCACGGTGTGCACATAAAATTTTTTTCAGTTTTATATACTGCTAAGAATGATCTATACTTTATTATATAAAATTGCATTATTTAGCCATATTATGTATACTAATTAGTTAATTACATTATCTAGTCAAGTGATTTAATAATGACCTCTACTTCAACATTATTAAATAAAGTATAAAAGAAAAGAATTGAATTAAAACTATTATGAAAAGGATTTTACTATTATTATTTTTAAAATTACACTAGCTCAAAGTAATGAATAAAATACTTTGCAAGAAACATGTCAGTCGAGCCCATAAGTCAATATTATTATAATAAGTAGAAATTGGGAATTTATCGAAAGAAGATCACTCGGTGATTCATGTGACTGTAAATCATCTGAACGTTCGAAAAAAATCAGCGATACCAGAATTTGTTGTCGTGGTCTTATTATGGGACATATCACTTACAAGAAAGGTATCCTCATCAACATCTCCCGTATAACAGCCAAGTGTTGCGAATTTTTTGTTAAAGTCTTTAAGATCATTGAATGTCATTTCAAGAACATGGGCTATTTTTGGACACTTCATAAACCTGTATCTTGAAGGTTTTGGAATATATGAGGTGAACTTGAAACGTAATATCTCAGTAACTCTGACACGAAACCCGCACAATTTCTCACTTACAATCCTCCCTCCACATATATGAGATCCAGCCCTAAATTCAAGTTTTGGGTCATCAGATTTTAATTCATAATGCCAAATATAACCAGTAGCACAGGTGCCTGCTATACGCAATTTCCATTCATCAGATATAGTTGTAACAATTTCCTCAGGAAACAAACAGTCCTCCCAAATCAGCGCACCTCGATAATTTTCACTTGCAATTGGGACAATTTCAATCCTAAGAGATTCAAGTGAATAGCCATATCCCTCTTGTGCAAGTTGTTTCCATTTCGTACTAAGCATTTCATTCAATCCACAAGTAACATCAACATTGATAAAGAACTTTTGGTCTATTTGATCAATTTTTGCATGAAAATGAGTGCGGGTATCTAATGTTTGAATATGATCTTTAGTTCCAACATGTGCTACAGAAGAGACTGAGATATACTTATCATCATCACCACTGTTATCACCACCACTACGGCCACCATCACTTCGATCATCACCACTGCGACCAGCATCATTACCATCATGACCCCTTTCAGTAACTGTATTATGGTCGCTTGATAAAACAATTCCATCTATTGGTTCAACAACTTCAATTACCTCACTTTCTGCTATATGTTCATAATTAAATATTTCCTCAAGTTGCTCTAAAATTGATGGTTTTATGTAACTTGTTACCCAACAGGTAATGCTTGGGGAAAAACACTTTTCATCGAAGCTAGGTCCTATAGCATAGACAGGTTGCGATTCAAGTACCCGATCAATTTCATCTTACTTGTTAAGAAGTAATTCATATAATTGTTCTGATTCATCGTTTATTTCAGCTGAGATTCCACGTAAGGTAGTCGCATCTACTGAAAAAAATTCAGAGCTAACTACACGTTTATCATTAACAAAAACATTAGGTGTATTAAGGTGAATTTTGTTGTAAGCAGTGCTTTGCATTTCATTAAGAGTATCCATATTTTGTGATAAAATTTTTATGAAGTCCGTGAATGTACGAGTCTCAAAATAAATAAAAAAATTGAAATCACCTTAATCACCTTAACACACAATTTATATTTACCTTGTACCTGGGAAAAAAAAATTTTAAACGCTTATATACTTACGTTTGTGCCACCGCTGACAAATTATTATGCATTACACGAGATACCTATATTGATATAATTTATCAGATTGTCTCTTAAAAATTATTAGTTCTCAACGGTTGTTGATCTGTAATGTTTCATTTTTTTGTTTGGCTAAAAATAAATTCGGATCAAACAGAACTACTAATAAAATGATTCATACGATTTATTGGCTTACGTGTCTTAATTTTCTTGTTTTCAGAAAATTTAAGTGTTATTGCGTAATATTTACTTTTAATCTTTCCAAATACTGACATCAAATCGTACATGAAACAATTGAAAGTTTTATTTAATATTTTAATAAAAGTACTTTTTAAAATTTTGTCAAAAATGGACTAGTGTTTTTCATTCTTAAACTGGAACATACTTAATAAATAAAAAACTAGGCTAAATTTTTACGTGATATAATGTTTTCTATAAATTTTCAAATTCAGTAATGATTTTATGATTTCAACCATCAAAATTAAAATTTAAAAACAAAAATTATTATAAATAATATGATTTACCGAAGAATGTAAAGTTGTAAACATTTTAGTAATGCTTGTATATCATGGTTGGTGACAAACTGACAATCATATAATATGAAATATTTTCAACTTTTTATGTCAATGTTTTATTAATAAGATAATTATGAATAGTGAGTAAAATCTTTGGGATGAATAAATATATTAATAAATATCCTAACCGAAGAAAAATTATACAAAATTTTATTTAAATATATCAATCGAAAATATTTTATCTTATTTATCTTACATATCTTACAGATCAATCAATTACATATAAGACTATATGACTTATTGTGACCAAATAAAAATTAAAATGTCGTTTTAATATATTAAAATAAATCAAAATATAAATAATTCTTTTTAAATAATTAATTATTTTATATAAAAGTTAAGTTAAGCTTTAAATTACTAATTTGATTGATTGAATAAATCTTAAAAAATGAATGTTAGGAAATTTCCTTGTTTTGTAATCAGTATTTTAATTGTTTATAAACAGATGAAAATTAATATGACTTCCGTCTTATATTTTATATTATAATAATAAAATATACTAAATCTACTGTATTAACAGCGAATTGATAGTTCATTTAATTAGTTAAATTAACTAAAAAAAGCTTCCTCTTATATTATTACATTTATGTGATTATTTTCGTAATATCCGTCTATTCTGATATTCAAGTAAAAAAAAAAATATGTAATACTTATTTGGTTGGAATTTTTAAGAAACTTTGGAATCTATGGGAATCGTTTTTAGGAATCGGGTCTTTAGGGATCAGTTTATAAGCTATAACAAAATAATAAAGTTTATACGAGGGTTGCTTAGCATTACACAGGTCAAATGATATCCATAGTATTTATAGTAAAACGACTAAAACGTGATTTTATTTTTGTAATCAGTGTCATTATTATAGAATTCGAAATTCGCAAAAAGAGTTTGTGAAAAATTTGTAAATAATGAAAAAAAAAGTTGTAAGATATGAAAAATAAAAATGGAAAAATAATTCGTGGAAATTGAGAAAGAAATGTAAGAATAAAAATCATGAGATATGAAAGTAAAATCCAAAAAAAAAAGAAAATGAAAAAAATGAAAAATGATTATAGTTTCACATGAAATACTGGTATCCCCCGGTATAGTGTTTAGTTTTACTTTTTTTAATAAAATCATATTTATTCTAACTAAAAAATATATTTAAATAAATAAATATTTATTTCGATTATATCTCAACACTTGCCCGATCCTAACCTAAAAGGCAAAAGTACAGAAAAAACCACATTAGGAAAAAAGAAAATATTAGTAAAAAAACATAATGATAAAAAAAAAAAATTAGAAACAAGGTGCTCATCGTAGCACTGCAAACTGGAATGAGCAAAAAAAAAATAAAATTTTGATATTGAAAAATTAATTTTTTAAAAAATAATGGACAAATAAAGAAAGTTACAACTGATTTCATAATGTACGGGACACCTAGCAAATTTTAAAGAACTCGGAAATATTCGGTAAGCTCAAAATAAGATAAAATTATACCACCAGCCAAATTCACCATATTAACGTATAATTTTTATTTTATATCAAGCTTTACCTTTAAAATTTGAAATCAGCTGTAACCGGAAATATATTACTTGCATTTAATTAAATTTTTATTTTCGATCTTTTTTTTTTCAAACCACATAAAAAAAATTTTTGAATTATTTTTTTTTTGGTCCAAACCAATAAATATTTTTTTTAAATAATAATAGTAATTAATTAAAATTTTTACTAGATTAAAGTAAAAGATAAATTTCTTGATTATAAGTACAATACCATGAATCAGTTTAATTGTGCGAGTAAAGAGACGCACGTTGCATCTATATTATTCAAGATGGTATTTTTCTTAATATTCTAATATCCATATCACAATCTTTTTTTGAAAATAAAATAAAATTGAATTGTGTATTTAGATTATCGACAGTTAGATAAAAATTATTTAACATTAATCAAAAATTTTTGAGATATTTTGTTATGATTATAGTTAGCCGAAAAACGAGCCGAATTTTTGATTGCCGATCATCCGGATCCGGTTTAATCGCAGAAAATCCCCTGGAATTCCACCACGATCTACGCCTGAGCCAGGTCCGTATCATGGTGCGGCTAATTATTTTTCGGCTAACTACACCATTATTTAGATTATCCCGTATTAATTAATTTGAATTGTGTAATGTTTAGAACGTCTCCATCGAAATTAATGAATTGTATCAAGAGTGTTGATCATTTTAATTGACGAAATTATATCTGATATATTATTTGTGCATAATTTATTATGAGTTATAACTAAATTTAATCATTTTAATGTAATTTTTAATTAATTAAAAATGAAATATTGGGAATTTTCTTTTATGAAAGAATAAAAATATCTGATGTATAGTTTCAAGATAATTTTTTTTTTATAAAAAGAGAAAATGATAATTCAAATATAGGAAACGACTTCCAATTTTAATTTTGAAAAATTTCGATTTTTTGAGTTTTCTTTTATTTAATACGAAAGAGAAAAGAATAAATTAAAAAAATGGTGATTTGCTTTTCTAAAAAGTAACCTGAAGGTTAGTTTCATCTATACTAACATGAGATGAGTTTTTGCGTCGATTTGGAATTATGATTAAAGATAATTTATTACGTGCTTAAAAATTGCGAATGATCGACATATGTAGTATGCCGTTGATCAACGCTAATTTTGTACTCATTAACAGGTTTATCTGCTGTATTACCTGCATTGTTGACTTCAAAACGCCGAATTTTTTTTTTTAAAAAAAAGTTTAGTATAATTTACACTTAAAACGACAAAATGACTTCGGTGAAAAAATGGATTGATAAAAAGATAAAAGATAAACAAATTATTGATTATGAATATAGTAAATTTAGTGAAATTGAAGAAATTGGTAGAGGAGGTTTCGGTAAGGTACAAAGAGCAGAATTGGCTGATACGGGATTAGTCGCACTAAAAAGTTTTGTTGATGAATATTCAAACATTGAAGAAGATGAGCTCAATAGAATTGATGATGAGTTTGTCAAGGAAGTAAGAAACCTTTATTTATGTTGTGCCGTATATTATATTTATATGTAGAATATAAAACAAATTAATTTATTTCACCATTCAGCTAGAACTCCTCCGTGAAGTTAAATATCATGAAAACATCAACTGTATTCTAGGAATAACAAAAGGTTAGCTTTAAATTTTTTTTTTAAAAACAACAAATATAAAAAAAAATATATTAATTTACCTTAAAATTAATACGGCTATTTATGTATAAATTAATAGTTTCTAAGAGTTATATTTTGGTGTTGGAGTATGCTAATGAAGGAACTTTAAGAGATTATTTGAAAAAAAAATTTACTTTATTGGAATGGAAAGATAAAACTCAAATGGCATTGGATATTGCTCGTGGGTTAAAATTCTTGCATTTCAAAGGGATTATTCATAGAGATTTGGTTAGTATTTATTTTATTTTTCGTGATTTTTGTTTATGATAACAATCTAATCATTTTATTATTTTTATAGCACTCGAAAAATATATTAGTAAATAATGGAAAATTATTAATTGCAGACCTTGGATTGTCTAAAAAATTGGCAGAAGTTACAACTAATTCAATCGGTAATAGAAATGGGATGGATGAATATATTGATCCGCAATGTTTTAAAAATAGGAAGTATAAAAAAAATAAGAAGTCTGATATCTATAGTTTAGGTGTTTTATCATGGGAAATTTCAAGCGGACGTCCTCCTTTTTCTGACTGTTCACGAAATTTAATTGCCTATTACATTAGTAAAGGTGATAGAGAAGAGCCAATTGAAGGTACACCTCTAAAGTACCAACAACTTTATCAAGAATGCTGGGATGATAACCCAGAATCAAGGCCCGATATTGAAGAAGTATATGAAACTTTAAGTCAATTAAAAGCTGAGGAATTTTCTTTGCTACTATCCCCACACTCTAATATTAATGAAATAAAAAATTCAAATATTGATTATAATGATGACTTAAGCATTTCTGATGATCTAAATTCAAGAAGTAAGTTTATTTTATTCACAAGGATTCTCAACATCTACTATGTTTAGTAACCTCTATATATATTTATGTTATCTATTTATATTTATTTTATTTCTCCACTTTCACCATTTATAGGAGAAAAATATTTTGATGGTAAGTTATTTAATTCCATTATATTTATTTTTATATTTTAATATATTTCAAACTAACTATATTCTTTGTTTTTAATAAATTAGATTGTAAGTAATATATTTAATTTTATCACTATAATACTTTTATAAGAATATTTCATTTGATTAATTAATGGCAAATAATTTTACAGGGTGTAAGTTATATGTTGTCTACATTTCTGTTATTTATATATAATTCAAATTAACAAAGTTCTTTATTTTAAAAAATGATTTGGGCAATATAGGGAGTAAGTTAAAATTGTTTAATATTATTAAATATTTATAAAGTTTACATATGATTACAACTAACTAAATTTTTTAGTAAGTAATAATATAAGGAACAATAATATAAGGAGTAGAAGTAATTATATAAAGAGTAAGTTATTTATTTAAATCAATTATTTATATAGTACTCATATAATCTAAAATTAAATCTTTTATTTGGTGATTATTTAGGTTGTAAGTTATTAGTTATTTCTATTATTTAATATTTACAGTATTTATAATTTTAATTAACTGAATATTTTGGTGATTTACTGATTTACTTTAGTTGGTAAGTTGTAAATTTTAAGTATGCATTCAGTTATTTATACATAAACTATATTTATAATTATATTGAATCCCTGCCTATTTAAATTATAGAGTAAGCATTAATAATACAATTTTTTAATTTAAATCTTTATGTGAACTTTATATGAACCATAATATAATTTTAATTATTTAAATTTATAGATTCGGGAAAAGTGGAAATACAATTATAGATGATTTTATTCTTGAAAAAAAATTAAGATGGATTCCTTATAACAAATTTACAAATGTTAAATATCTTAATGAAGGAGGATTTGGTACTATATATAAAGCTACTTGGTTAAATAATGATGAAAATGAAGAAGTAATTCTTAAATGTCACATAAATTTAAATAAAAATTTAAATGAATTTTTAAAAGAAGTATGATAGTATATTATTTTCTATTTTTGATTAAAATTATTCAAATTAAAATTAATAAATTATTATTGTTTTTTATAGTGGGAATATCATACAAGTGTTTTAAATTCGAATGATATTATATATTTTTATGGATTTACAGAAGATCCACTTATATCAAGATATATGGTAGTAATGGATTATGCAAATCAAGGTACTTTAAGAGAAAATTTAACAAGAATAGTTAAAAATAATTGGAATCAAAAATTATATATGTTGTATCAAATCATTTCTGGACTTAATAAGATACATGAAGAAAATCTTATTCATTGTAACTTTCATGATGGCAATATTTTAAATCATAATGATAATAAAATTTATATTAGTGGTTTAGGATTATGTAAACCTGTAAAATCGGGTTTGGAAAAGTATGGTATTTATGGTGTTATACCATTTATGGCTCCAGAAGTTTTAAGAGGCAAATCTTATACTCCAGCTAGTGATATATATAGTTTTTCTATGATTATGTGGGAATTTACATCTGGAGTACCACCATTTAATAATAGAGTACATGACATTCAACTTGCTTTAAGTATTTGTAAAGATGGTGAACGTCCTGAAATTATTGAAAATACTCCACAATGTTATGTAGATTTAATGAAAAGATGTTGGAATGAAGATCCGTTAAAAAGACCATCTTCTAATGAAGTATTATATATTATTGATAAATGGATTTTCCGTCCTAATGATGATGAAATTAATGAAGAATTAAAAAGCAACATTATGGAATTTATAAATGCACCAATTGGGCAGCATAATAATCTTGTTACTGAATCACATCTACAAGCATTTTATACAAGTCTAGTAAAAAGTTGAATGAAATTCTTGAAAGTGAAGATTCACAAGCTAGTGTAAAAGCAAATGAAATGCTAGTAAGTGTAGATTTGAGTGATTATATAATTAGGTATGTGCCATAATATATAAAAAATTAATCTTGCAAATTAATTAATTTTATTTAATTAATTATTTAGATTTTAAAACAGATGAAAATTAACTAATTTTTTGGGTTTTTAAAAAAAGATTTATAGTTTTTAAGTTACTTTTTGATATTATGCATTCAGCAGAAATTGTTCTTTATTTTATTCTTTTTAGATTTATTTAAACACTAAGGTTAGAGTACTAGTAAAATATTTTACAAGATTCTTAGTTTGTAATTTAAATAAATCCTTTTTTTTTATATTTTATCCAAATATTAAATATTGTATTCTTTTTTAAGAATTATTTAAACACTAAAGCTAGAGTAGTAAATATTTTACAAATTTTGATTCTTAGTTAGTAATTTAAATAAATCTTTTTTATTTATAACTCTTTAATTATTAAATATAAATTATCCAAATAATAATAAGTACATAAAACTCATTATCATTTAGTTTCTAAACCACGCCGATCACAATTTTACAGTTGTAACCCTGTTGCTTCGCACCAGGAGTTTAATGCTGAAATTATATGATCGGTCATATAAATTTCGCTTTTTTAACGTCACATAATAAACTGGCCAATGGAAGTAAGGTTACACAATTTAGAATTTATTTATACGGATAATCTGAGCGTTACAAATTTTTTAATTATATAATCCTGAAATGCATTACAATCATATCTTGAGATGAAAATTGGGCGTATTGTCAATATTTTTGTGGATTAGATTTCACATTTTAATCTAACCATATTCTCAATGTGGACACAAAAACACCCTTATTAATGTGTAGTTAGCTGAAAACAGAGCTGAATTCCCGATTCTGATCATCTGGACTCGGTTTAATCGCAGAAAAAATCTTTTGGAATTTCACGCCTGAGCCGAGTCAGGATCACATTGTGGTTAATTATTTTTCGGCTAACTACACCATTATTCGAAAAAAGCAATTAATTTGAAAGATTCAATTTATACAAACATTAAACAATTTTTAAAGATTATTCTTTTAGATTCACTATAATAATATCTTAAAATTAGGAAGTATACAGTTGATCCATGCAAGTATAGCGGCAGCAATATGCATAATTATATAATCCGTTTTTACTAATTTTGTACTCATGAACAGATTATCAGCTGCTGTGTTACTTGTGTTAATTGACTTCAAAACGCTGAAATTTTTTTTTTTTTAAAATAAATTCTCAGCATTATAACTTAAGTGACAAGATGACTTTGATGACAAATGGATTGTATACATTATTTAAAATATGATGAATTTAGTAATTGGTAGAGAAGGTTTCGGTAAAGTGAGTAAAGCGAATTTTTAACACGGGATTAATCGCACTAAAAAGTTTTGTTGATGAATATTCAAGCATTGGAGATTAGCTCAATAGGCTTAATTATGAGTTTATCAAGAAAGTAGGAATCGTTATTTCATATACAAATTTATATATAAATATAAAATAGTATTAATTTATCTCACTACTTAGAATTCTAGGAATAACAAAAGGTTAGCATTAAATAGATAAATTATTACTAAATTTACCTTAAAATTTAAATACATTTAAATACAACCCATTTATTAGATCCTATAAGCTATATTATGGTGTTGGGACATACTGGGTTTTTAACCTTAATTAAAGTATATTATCTATATAGGAAAAATTGATCCGAATATTAAAAGTATGTATATTTACTTCATTTTCAATAAATATTTTAAATAATGACATGTGAATTAATCTCTTAAATTCAAGTATTGAGCTATACTTGAGTTCAACATCCTTAACCATTCTAATAATTTTCTGTGTATACTAACGAAGAATGGCATTGGATATTTCCATTAGTCTACCGACTGGCTCATTTTCACAAGTACTTATTTCGATAACACTTTCGCATGAATAGTCATCTACAATAAACAACTAATATGAAATGAAGCCATCGTTGTAAAGCTATAAGATATAGCCAGAAAACTAGAAAAAAAATCAGGGGAAAAAAAATTAAAACTAGAAGAAAAAAACCCGAGAAAAAAATTTACTCGATATCACTACGTCACTTACATTTGTGCCATAAAATGATCATATCGATATGTATTTTTAAAAATTGTCAAAATAATACAATACCAATAAAAATAATTGTAAGAGATAATTATTTTTAAAATAAAACAATAAAAGAAATCAATTGAAAATATGACCTGTCATTTACACAATAGTAATTATTTTATAGTATATAGTATATTTTATCATTGTTGTTCCCTATTTTCTTTCGCTTGGTTTTTTTTTTCATTTATAAAAGATTTTAAAAAAATGATTAAATTTTAAAAAGCTTCGGAACTATTACTATTAAACTTGAATATAATATTGAGATTACGAATAAAATAAAGGAAAGTTTTTCTCATTTGGAATATAAAATCTTTCAGAATTACACAAATTTTCAAATCCGTCTATTATAGTATAATCAATAGTAGAAACGGATAAATAAATACATATAAAATTTACTACCCAGTAGGTATAACTACATTTGCATAATCGTGTAAATGGTGCTGATCAGGGGATAATAAATTTTTGATCCGAATTATATATATAAGCTTAAATATATTAATACCTTCCAATTTTTTGGTATTTTAAGGACTTTAATCTTCTCAGGAATTATATTCATAGAAAGAAAATTGTTATATAATAGTTCCAATGATTATGATTCTTTGGAAAATTAATGTCAAGAAAAATATGATCGAAGATAAAAGTATTTCTGAAAATTTTGTAATGTCTAACGTGCGTCGTCATCTTCTTCGTCTTCTTTTTTGTTATTACTCTTTATTTCTTAGAATTAACCTCCTGTCATAAGGACTGCTAATTCCGGAAGAGGAATAAGCTAAACTATTTAAAGAAGATCAAAGAGTCTCTCTTCTTCGTCGCCATCATCATCATCTTCTTCTTCTTCTTTTCGTCACTCTTCTTTTCTTAATTTGTACTTTACTTCACTTGCTCACTCTCAACATTTAGTTATTTACAAAAATTGCGTGCAACAGCCTCCTCTCCAAGAAATAATGATATCCTTATGATCATTTCTCTTTGTTAATTTATGAACCGTTTGGCTTTGCCATCAATACATATATCTAAGTTCTACCGTGAAGTAGTCAACTATACTTCTACTTACCAACCAACAAATAATATGGCTTTGACTCCATAAACACACTTGGCAATTTTTTCTAAAACATCTGTGTTGAAATCTTCATTATTAAAACCCCTGCCGTGGCTATTGACAATGCTGCAAATCTCGTTAATTATATTTTTATGTTGCAGAAAAGAACAGACGATAGATTTGCTTATTTAAAATGAATTGTTATTTTTATTCCCTTTCGTTATTATTTGTTTTTATTTTATTGTTGTTTTAATATTATATTTGCTATATTCAAGATATCAAGAACTTTTTCTATTAATACCTATCAAATAAAATAAATAAAACAACTAACATTATGATTTATAATGTAAAATATGAATGAATGTTTCATTTACTTCACAAGATTCCACTCATTTGAATTTCATTAAAATAGATTAACCAATATTGGAAACCGATACCGATTAGTACGTTATTAAATTTAAACATAAACTTTGTAAACTTTGCCATATTTTCTCATATACAGTATTATAATTTGATTGATAAAAAAATCTAATTTATTTTATTTCGATAATTCGATATACATATGGAAACTATATCTCAATAACTGTGATGCGAAACCTGCACAATTTCTCACACAATACTCTCTCCACACACATGAGATGACAAGATTTGGGTCATCAGAATTTTTTTCATGAGACTAATCATATCCAATAGAACTAGTGTCTGCTATGCGCAATATTCATTCATCAGATTATAGTTTTAGTTTTAGTACTATTAACCTGTTTGTATTGGAGTCCAAGCTTTGATATTGCTGTAATTTCCAAACTACTCCTATGAAAACAAATAGTCCTCCTAAATAAGCGCACTTTTATTTTTTTATCACTCACAATTCAAGCAATCTCAATCTTAGGAAATAACCATAACTCTCACTTGCAAGTTGTATTCATATCGTATTAAGCATTTTCACTTATTCCATAAGCGACATCAACATTAATAAAAAATATTGAATTAATATGGTCAATTTTTGCATGAAAACGCGTATAGATATCTAATACTTGAATATTCTCTTGACTTTCCGCCGATATTGGATCAATGAAAAAGTTGCGTCATTCGGCAGTCTCAACTACGGTGTACCGTTTGGACCAAAAGTGACAAAATTATGAAAATCGAAATTTCGAAATTCTGAAATTTTGAAATTTCGGATTTTGAAATTTTTGATTTTTGAAATTTCCTTTTATGTGAAATTCCCTTTTATGGTAACGATCTACGTTACACAAATTTCCAAAAATGAGAATTTTGTGTTACAGAATTTCCTGTTTTGGAAATTTGTGTAACGTCGATCATCACCATAAAAGGGAATTTCACATAAAAGGAAATTCGTAAAAGGA
>QZLH01000013.1:93311-105216 GCA_003833135.1 Oehlia diaphana
TCTGGATATGTCAAAAATTTCAAGTATCAAACCTGTAGCAAAAAGTAGACATTTTCCGGACAATTTCTGGACATTCCAGATTTATTCTGGACAGTTTCCGGACATTTTCGTAGACATTTTCCGGACATTTATTTTTTATAGGGAAGTTTGTTACATTACAATCAAATTGTTCTTACTATTCAATAAAAACTTCTTGCCAATTATCTGAAGGATATACAATTTTCGTCAATGTTTATAGTTCAACAGCAAATTATAAGCCTATAAGTGTGAAAATTGATGTAGTTGGATGGTCAGAATATTGTATTTATTTTAAAATAGCTAACTCAAACTATAATAATTCAAATTCGGATAGATCAATTAGTTCTTCCGAAAGTCATGATCAACTTAGTGGTGATACCAACTTTTTAACAAATTTTGAAATAATTGTCTGTATTTTATTTTCCAATTATGAAAATTTGAATATTGATAACAGGAAGGGGAAAGAATGTTCTTTAGGTTTAATTGGACATTGTTTAACTGAGAATACAAAGAGTATGTAATTTTCTTTTGATAAATTATTTATCGATTTTCAAATTTAATTTACCTGATATAATTAATACTTTCCATTTACAAATGTGGATGAACTTGAACCCGATCAAATTAAAGTAAGTTAAAAAATTAAGTTCTATTACACATATATTTAATTGGGTCATAAATTAACTTTGTTTAATAATTATAGTATCTACAATAAATGGAAGCTGGTATCAAAAAAATTGATGATGAAACTTTTCAAAATCAAGAGATATATCTACTGAAATTGGCTGATTATGAAAGGGATGAAAATGAGATATCACGTAATAATGGAAGTGTAAGTAAATGGGTTAGTGTTAAAAATAAAGATGAAGAATTTTCGTTCAAGAGTATCTCTAATAGAGAGTACCAAATGATCATACAAAACCAAGCGACAATTCTCAAAAAACTACATGATTGCAATAATATTATAAAATTTTATGGACTTGTTCCCAATGGAAATAGATGGTTTTTGGTGACTGAATGGGCTGAATATGGAAATTTACGTGAATTTTATACAAACCATAAAGACCGTTTCAACCTTATGTTAAAATTACGTATGTCTCTTGATATTGCTCGTGGATTAAATTTTCTAAGAACTGTAGAGGTAAATGATAAAATTTTTAAATTAATTAATTCTTTTAATCTAAATATTTAAAATAATATTTTTGTATTTTAGATTATGCATCATGATATTAGAGCTGAGAATATATTAATTACTATTAATGACACAGCAAAACTTGCAAGTCGTTCATTGAATGCAGTTACATTAAAACAAGACCAAAATTTGGAACAAACTCGCTATTGCGCTCCTGAATTATTGAAGAATACCAATATAAAATATGATTATAAGTGTGAAGTTTATAGTTTTGGCATTTTGCTTTGGGAAATTGCTGAAGAAAAAACTCCGTATAAAAATTATGAGGATATTATAGAAATAGTTAATCTTGTGGGTGAAAAATATCGAGAACCATTTTCTGAAAATAGCCAAATTCCAGAAAAATTCAAAAACTTGGTAATTAATGGTATGTAAAAAAATAATGTTAAATTCTTTATTTATAAAGTATTAATTATACTTTTTTCTGTTCTTTGTAGCTGTTGATCATAATCCGGAATTAAGACCTGAAATTATAGAAATGCTTGAAGTTCTCAACAATTGTTTTGAAGAATATGAATCCCAATTTGATTTTTCAATTCCCTCTGCAGCAGTTCCGATGCTCGTTCCATTTACAAAATTTCTTCCTTTAATTAAAGAAATTGAGGATGTTTTTTACGAAATCGTCGAATTAGTAGAAGCTTCTGAACATAATAAACGTACTTGTAAGATATTAAGAAACCGAGTTTATGCCGCAGAATCAGCAGTACGAGATCTTAAAGTTCGAGATAGAGAAGAAAATAGAGATTTTTTCAATGTTCACAATTATTTTTGTTTACAAAATTTATCTTCTATTATATCACAAATTAGAAAATTTATATTAGATATTTCTCAAATGAAATCTTTGATAAAATATATTAAAGTAAAAAATATTGAGAAAACTTTTAAGGAATTATGTGGAGAATTTAATAGTTGTATTAATTTATTGTCTTTTTCTATTGACGTTAAAATTTCTGATGAACTTGGACAATTAAAAGCCGATCAAGATGATTTTGCTAAAGTAAGATAAAAAATTTAGTTTTATAACTTTATTTGAATGTTAAAATTAATTATAAGCTATTACTTTTAATAATTATAGTATCTACAAGAAATGGTGTCTGGTATTACGGTTGACGAAAAAAATATTGGAGATGATACAAAAGAGGTTAAAGACTACCTTACAGACTTAAGTAATAAGTTTTCCTCTACAGTTGCGAAAGTCAGTGCAATGAATAAGACAATGGAAAAGTATATGAACGAAAGTTCTTACAACCAAAAGAAAATTGATAATATGTTTCAAGTACATCCACTAAAGTTGAGTAATTATGAACGGGATGATAGTGAGGAACCACGTAAAGATGGACTTGTGACTAAATGGTACAACATAAAAATTAAAGATGAAGAATTCGCTTTTAAAATTATCTCTGGTACAGAGGGCCAAGGTTTGGTACAGAATCAAGTTGCAATTTTTAAAGAACTTCATGATTGGCAAAATATTATAAAATTTTATGGACTTGTTTCTGAAGAAAATAAATGGTATTTGGTGACTGAATGGGCTGAATATGGAAATTTACGTGAATTTTACACAAACCACAAAGACCAATTCGACCTAAAATTGAAATTACGTATGTCTCTTGATATTGCTCGTGGATTAAATTTTCTAAGAACTGTAGAGGTAAATCATAATAATTTTATCCCAGCTTTTGAAAAGCGAAATCTTTTTTTTTAGTTATTGAATTTATTAATTTTCTTTTTAGATTGTTCATCGTGATATTAGATCTGAAAATATATTAATTACACTCAATGAGACAGCAAAACTTGCAAATTTTAAATTAAGTCAGAAGCAAAATTTAGAACGAGTTCGTTATTGTTCACCTGAATCGTTAGAAAGGGCTCCAAATTACAAATATGATTATAAATGTGAGATTTATAGTTTTGGAATATTACTTTGGGAAATTGCTGAAGAAAAAATTCCCTATCAAGACGTTAATGATATTTTTAAAATAATTGATAAGATACGTAATAAAAGATATAGAGAACCATTTTCTGAAAATAGTCAAATGCCAGAGGAATTTAAACAATTAGAAACTGAAGGTATGTAAAAGAAAATATTTTATTATAATTACATATTTATAGACTCATTTTTCTTTTCTTTACATATATATTTTTTAGCTGTTCATCATGACCCAGAATTTAGGCCAAAAATTTCAAAAATATTTGAAGTCCTTAGAAGTTGTTTCAAAGATTATTGTGTGAGTTATTCACATTCACAAGATTCATCGAGTTCTAGTAGTTCAAATATAAGCAATAAACCCTCCACGCCAAAGTCTACTCAAAAGCGAGCATACAGCATTTGTCAAGATGCATATGAACTTCTTAATTTACCAGATTTTGAATCATTTAGATACATGACACTTGCTGATGCAATGAAACAACATAAGTTGTATGATAGACGTGGTATGCCTTCTGGAGATGTAAAAACTGCATATAGATGTTTTGAGGCCTATGCGAATAATTCAAATGCAGTAAAACGTAATCAAATCACAGCGAAATATTATAAAGCATATTACATTTCAAGAGGATTGGTTGAGGGTCCTCCAAATAAAGATAAAATTGTTGCTGAGATATTAAAGGAAGTTGCTGATGATGAAGCAAATGACCATCCTGAAACAAAATTAAGATATGGAGATTGTTTGTTTAATGGTAAAGGTATTGAAAAGAATGAATCAGAAGCTCTTAAATATTTTGAAAAAGCTGCTGAAGACGGTTTTGTAGTGGCAATGTATAATGTTGGAAAGATGTATTATAATGGTATTGGATGTACAAAAGATATAGAAAAAGCTAAAAATTATTTCGAATTAGCTGCTTATAATGGTTACGAACCTGCTATCACATTTCGCAATGATTATAACCTTTAAATCTATATTTTAAAATTCATTATTTACGATATAATATATTTATTTCTTATCATCAATAAATAAATATTTCATACATTTTTATATGACTGACCATGATTACTCTTTGTTAATTAAATAATTGCACGATGTCTGAATATAAGAATTTAAGAGTTATTTAGTAAAAAACATTCAAACAACTTTTATCCAATTTATAAAATTCTAAAAAATAAAAATTTTTTTTTCACCAATTAAACAATAATGGCTTTATTTAATTTTGACGAATTAATCATTTAGTAATTATTCTTTACAATTTTTTTTTCGTTAATACGAATTTTTTTATTAGACTGTAAAAAATATTTAAAATAGAAAACAACAAAGAAATATGATTATATAGATTGAATATATGAATAAATCATATACCCCATGTCCCCATCTACCAACATAAGCGTGTGGTATTGTCTATGTCCACAAAAAAATTCTTTACAGTTATATACAGTATAAATAATTTATTAAATTATTAATATACTACAGAAATATTAGGAATACTAATAATTTATTTCATTTAAAAACTTAATAAGCTTATTATACTTTTATTGTTTACATCATATTCTATCAAACGAATTTAAGCTTCGTTAGACGATATATAGGAATTAAGTCGAATAAATCCTATTTGTTAAATATTTTATTTAAGAACAAGAAAAATATATTACGACTTTCGTCTTTTGTATCATATTTTAATAATAAAAATATAGATTAATCGCGATGGAATGTTCAAATCATTTAAAAATTAAATTAACTATTCTGCATTTTATACAAACTTTTTCATATATCATTAAGTAAATTAAGTAAGTTATATTGTTATTTCTTAATATCTGCCTACGTATCTATCTGATACTTCATCATCGATTAAACTATTATAAACTTTTACCGATAAAAAATTTAATGGGAAAATAATTTAACATTAGTTAAACTCATTAAATGATTATTTACACTGTTACTCTTCATTAATTTTCAGGTTTGTATTATAACAAAATTAACTATAGGAATGCTTATTGACTAGCAATAATTTAGAGAAATTTAACTCTTATAAAGAGAACAAAGTATATGTCACGTCAGGATCTCTATTTCGTTACATAAATGATTATAAAATTTTATTTTTATTTTTTTTTTACGATTTTAATGTTAACTATTAAAAAAAATTACTATGTTGTCTAAACACTAAATACTAGTAATTTTGTGATCATTAAACATTAATTAATAAAGTTTGATTTTAAACATTATTAATGTACTGTACTTTATTTTTACGATTTTACTTAATTCAAGTATTTTATCATATAAAAGTATTTTATTATATAAAATATTGATTTTTTTCTTTTTAATATGATCATAAAGAAACAAATTTTTAGTTTTACAGTATTACGAAATAAACTTATTTAATAATAATATTTGTGCTTATATTTTTGTTACTACGCTAATATTCGTGCTTATGTTTATATTATTATAGTCACGTGGAAATAATCTTATTGCGCCAAATAAATTTAGTGACACTATAGTTATATTTCGTTCTAACTAAATGCAGTTAGCAGATCCTCATCCATATTAAAAAAATTCCGAATTTTCAAAAAAAAAAAAAATCCCTTTTTTCTAAATTTTTTTAAGAAAAAATTAATAAATTTATCTTTTAAAATATGTCAAATATTCGATACGAATCAGTTCTTGATGCAGTTCAAAAACTTAACGTAATTGATTTTAATGATGAATTGAATGAAAGTGATATCAGTAGTGATATTGATAAAAGGTTTGAATTTCAAAAACAAATGATTTATGATAATGAATCTCTTACAGAAGATGAAAAATCTAAAGCCATAAACATGATAAGCATTAGTCATGATTATAATAAAGTAATGTATCAACTTGGAAAGAAAAGATTTTGTGAATATTGTCAAAATGAATGTTTTGCAACTCAATATTGTGAATATTGTATGCAAAATTATTTAAAAGCAAAATTTTCAGATTGGACATCTGGAAATAATGAAATTGATGATTTAATAAAAGTATGTCAAATGGCATCACTCCATCCAGATATGATAATTGAATGGGTTCCATATAATAGTTTACAAAATATTGAATTTTTAGCTGAAGGTGGATTTTCTAAAGTTTATACAGCTGATTGGATTGATGGAGATTATTTTGAATGGGATTCTAAATCTCAACAATTAAAAAGATATGGAACTATTGAAAAAGTACAAGTTGTACTAAAAAATTTAGGAAATCTTGAAAATGCAGATAAAAGTTGGTTTGATGAGGTACTTACTTAATATAAAAAATTGAATAATTTTAATAAATTTTAAAATGTGTATATTTTAATAATATTTTAAAAATTTTATAGGCCAAAGTTCATTTAATTATAAGTAATAAATATACATATTTATTACGTTGCCTTGGTTTAACCCAAGATCCATCAAATGGTGATTATATGCTTATAATGAGACGTTTTGATACAAGTTTAAGTAAATATTTACAATCAAATCATGATCAACTTAAATGGAAAGAAAGAATTGAAATCGCTTCTAGTATAATAACATCTCTTTTTCATATACATATAGAAGGTTTAATTCATAAAGATTTACATTCAGGAAATATATTATATAAAAAAATTACTAATGATTGGGTTATTAGTGATTTTGGTTTTTGTGGTCCTACTGATGAACCATTAGGAAGTTTATTTGGAAATCTTCCTTATATGGCCCCCGAGATTTTTTCTGGAAAAGGTTATTCATTAGCATCTGATGTATATAGTATTGCAATGTTAATGTGGGAAATTTCATCTGGTCAACAACCTTTTGCTAATTATGAAAATAATTATAATCTTGCTGTAAAAATTATTAAGGGTATGAGACCAGATATTGTATCAGGAACTCCTTTAAAATATAAAGAATTGATGGAGAAATGTTGGGATGCCGATCCTTCAAAAAGACCCGATATTAGTGTGGTTTTACTTGAAATGAATGAGATTGAAAAATGTTATCATCACAATATATCACTCGAATTATTTCAATCGGAAACAAATACTAGTAATTTAAAAACAAGTTCAGAAACAAAGAAAAGTGAAGTTTATCAGTTTGGAATTTTATTTATTGAACCAAAGAATGCAACAGAAGGTATAGTTAATTATTAGTAATCGGTTATTTTTTTATTTTAAAAAAAAAATCTTATTAATTAATATAAATATCTTTATTGATTTTAGAAGAACAAAAAGGTATTTTTTTTTTTTTTTTTTTTTTTTTTTTTGTGAAATTAAGAATCAAGTTGCGTGAATATATAATTATTTCAACTTTTAATAGTACCTCAAAACGAATCTGTTGACTTCTTACAATTATATGACGATAATTAATGACGGGGATGTGATGATGTGATGGAATCAAGTAATCAATAATTTTCGAGGTAACTTATGATAAAAGTAAGTATGATATTACTAATAGATTTGGATGATAAATATATTTTAATTTATTGACGTTAGAATTTATGAAACAATACAGCAATATTTACTAGGAAACGGGACCGTAAATATGAAGCAAAAAAAAGAGACAAACTAAATTTTGTCGATTTATTGGATGAAGACCATGTAAGTTGACAGAGAAACACGCATGACCATATATTGTCGCTCCAGACAATGATGATTTATTTATTATTAATAGTAATAAGCTTCTAAGTTTTTTTTTGATAATAATCTCATATGAATATTCTTGGTGCATGTTTTTAATTAAAGTATTTAGATATACAAGTTATTTATAAATTGATCTATTTTATTATTTCATTTTGAAATTGTAAGGATTTTATTTTTCATTAAATATTAGGATTTGTTATTTATGAACAATGATGAATTTGATGCCCATATAATGGTGTAATTTATATAGTCCAAATAATTCTTTAATATAATACAGTTATACGAATTAAATGTAATAATTACATGACTATATACGATTTCTTAATGGCTAGAGTTTATTTAAATTTTATAGTTTATTTAAACTATATATCCTACTGATTTGCAAATACAAGAAACTAAAATGTACATTGAAATTCAAAGATATCATAAAAAGAGAAAATAGTATCTTTAGAAGATTAATATGTCTTGTAATAAACTGAATATATATAAAACAATATAAAATTAATGTCTGAAATTTTAGTATTACAATTATAAAGGTTAAAATATTAAAATACAGTATTGATAAATTTAATTATCGTATATAGGATCATGGCCAATTTTATTTGATCTCTATGAAAATAATCGTTCAATTTTTGTATAATATCAATATGGAAATCATACGACTATTGTAGTTTTTGAATACAAGTAACCATAAGATACTTTTTAATGTATGAAAAATGTATGATATTTACAATTTTAAATAAAATGTACGATTTATATCCGATTTGGTGTATGATTTATGTAGTATGTATGATTAAATTTTAGCTTATGATTATTGCATGATAATTGTACATATTTTGAAATGATAAATAATTTTTAAAATCGCAAAATTCCATTATGTCAAATCAACTAATCATAATAGTATTGTTGGAATTAATTCTAATAACAAAATTATACAAAATAAATACAATACAATAAACATAATCTGCATTAGCCGTACGATAATATAGATATGATTGCACATTGGTTAGCATAATTACTTCGTGACGTTAGCCAACATAAATATTACACCGTACAATATCCATAAATTAAAAATCTCTCAATTAAAAAGGATTACGTGAAATGCATGATATAAATTATATTTATTTCTTTAAAAAATAAACTAACTAAATAAAAAATTCTGATAAAGTCACCTGGGGCTACATCTCATACTAGATCAACTACCGATTTACCATTAATACTGTCAAATACCACTCTATCAAACGGACCAAAGATGAATACAATAACAATAATAGGATAACACAAAATAACAAAATAACAGTGATAAAATAATGTTAACAACGTGCTATTACAAAAATATAGAAAAAGTGTTCATATTGTATATAAAATATTCCAAAAGAAATAATTTTGTATTCAGAATTTAAAAACGTACGTATATAACAAAGTTTATATTAGGTTAAAGATGAGATGTTAATTTTCATTATGTTTGTTTCGCCATATTCTTGTTTTAAGTGATTCATTTTCCAATTTTGAAATGGTTAAAACAAAGTATATTACTAAATTTATATGTATTGCTTTTTTAACAGTTAAAGTTAACGTCTTTACCATTTATGCCTCCAACAATTCAACACTCATTCAAACCATGCATGTTATAATTTAAACAGACAATCAATATATTGTAAATATATTATTGGATAGAGGAATATTCTATATACAGGTCCAAATTATTGGATGGAAATGAACCACATAGTGGCCATTTTCACCAATAAATGAAGGACCCTGTGACCGATATGACCGATATAGTTCCACATTTCAACATCCAATAAAAGTGTTATCGTTCTGACGATTTTGATCATGCATTATTTATAATATTATGAATAAGCTTTATATTTAACTTTCTTTAAAATTCTTTTTTATGCTATTTTAATTCACTTTATAAGCTTTATTTAACTTTTCCTATACCATTTTTTTTACTCCATCTTATTATATCAATTACGTACTGTATAATCATATATAATCTATACCTTATTAAGCTTAAAGATGCATAAATATTATTAATCATACATATCATCATTAATTTATTAGAAACTAAATATTTATTTTACAAAAAAATTCCACTTATAAATTGTTTTATTTAATTAGATTCTTTAACGAATATTAATTTATTTATCTTTAAAGCCAAAAACTTTCTGAAATTTTTATATTTTGTTAAAAATTTAATATAATAAGATGGTATCTGTAATTAGTGATAATTAGTTGATGTGATAGAGAATAAGAGAATTAATATTGTTGAAGTATTGAATTGAAAACAGACTTCAATTTTGGAACTTTATAAATTGGATAAAAAACTGGTTGAATACTTTCTCATGAATAATGGTTTTTTCATATTCGGCATCGTGAAATTATTTGATTAACAAAAAAGAAATCATGAACCATGCATATTAATTAAGTTATATCTGACATACGATTACATATTCAACATTAGAAACCAACACAGTCGTTATAAATAATTTTCATTAAATGTTTATTGCAGCGATAAAATATAACTTATATTATTGATGAAAATTATATATTTTTTTGATAAAATAACTAAATATTTACTGTATGTAATTAAAGGTTATGCTCATTAGTTATGAAACGTAATAGCAGTTCCATCACAATTATAAGCAGCTAATCCCATATAATATTTAGCTTTTTCTGTACATCCAATACCGTTACAATACATCTTTTCAACATTGCCACTCTAAAACCTTCTTCAGCAGCTTTTTTTTCAAAATATTTAAGAGCTTCTGATTCATTCTTTTCAATACCTTTACCATAAAACAAACAATCTCCATACCTTAATTTTGCTTCAGGATATTCATTTGCTTCATCATCAGCAACTTCCTTAAATACCTCAGCAACAAATTTATCTTTATTTGGAGGACCCTCAACCAATCCTTTTTGAAATGTAATATGCTTTATAATAATTGCTGTGATTCGATTACGTTTTGTTGTATTTGGATTATTTGCATAGTCTTCAAAACATTTTATGCGGTTTTTACATCTCCAACAGGCTTACCATTTTTATAGTACATCTTATGATGTTGTTTTGCTGCATCAGCAAGTGTCATGTATTTAAATGATTCAAAATCTGGTAAATTAATAAGAGGTGCTTGATAAGGGATCACCCAAAAATCCTGACACCTATAATATCGACAGTCTATAATCCCGACACAAAAATCCTGATAAATGCAAATCCCGATTGAATCAAAATCCTGACAGTCACAGAATCCCGATGATCTAAAATATTGACAGCCAAAATCCTGGCTGAGATTCGATCAGATGAATTTGAGATTAGTTAATTTTTTTAATTCAATTGTTTCTAATTTTAGAAGATAAGGAATAGTTTAGTAATCTAGTAATATACTGTACATAATCCTTTTAACTAAGATAAAAATTTTTTTCTTTCAATTTCATTAATAATATAGTAACGTTAGTTAATTTGCATTAATATATTAATGAAATATGCAAACAATTTACATTGGTATTAATAAAAATTACATTAACCCATTACTGCGTCATTGCATTTTTAAAATTATATTTAAAAAAAAAACTTAGTGATTTTGATTGTCAAGATTTTTAACTGTCGGAATTTGTGACTATCGGAATTTTATTTCAACAGGATTTGGTTTTGTCAGGATCTTACTGTCGAGATTGTAGACTATTGATTTTATGGTTGTCGGGATTTTGTGGAAACTTCAAAGTGGAGGGATTTATGCTTAGACTTGAACCATTAGAACTCGATGTATCTTGTGAACTCCTGACACATCCTATAAGAAATATGTATACGGAAAGGATACGTTTTGTATGCATTTTATGTACGTTTCTATAGATTCCGTATATAAATTCCGTATATTTAATAAGTAATTCATTTTTGAAAATTTTTTAAAAAAACTAATGTATACGAAATGTATACGGAAAAAATTAATCATGCGGAATGTATACGGAATTTTTAAACTTGATATTTTCCCGTATCATAACACGAGATCACGTGATTGTTTATTGTTTTGTTATGATACGTTTTTTGTTTTTTATATAAACCCTTACTTTGATGAGTTTGATCTTCTGATCTTCCTTTCTTCTTTCTCTTTTTTCTTGTCTTATTTTTTTTATTTATTCTAAATTTTCTTCTTTTGT
>QZLH01000013.1:108858-122111 GCA_003833135.1 Oehlia diaphana
ATAAATTTCGTGATAAAATCAGTGATCAAATCATGTAAATTCCATATGAATCCCGTGCAAATTCCGTATCCAAACCATATTTTTAGTGATACGGAATTGTGCATTTTTCCGTATCCTATTAAGATACGTTATTTCTAAGGAAAAAAAATCGTATAAAAACTTTATAAAAAACGTATCCAATTTTTTTATAGGGACAATTTCTAAGAACTTTGTAATTTTTGGCCTAAAATCTGGATCTTGATGAACAGCTAAAAAGTATATAAAAAAAAAGAAGAAATTAAGTCTAACAAATAAAATTATTATTTTAAATATTTTCTTTTACATACCTTCAAATTGTAATTGCTTGAATTCTTCTGGCATTTGACTATTTTCAGAAAATGGTTCTCTATACATTTTATTACATACCCTATCACGTATTTTCACAATATCTTTAGTATCTTGATAGTATGGAATTCTCTCTTCAGCAATTTCCCAAAGTAAGATTCTAAAACTATAAACTTCACATTTTTGATCATACTTGAAACCTGGAGCATTCCCAAACGATTCAGGTGCTTGACAACGTGCTCGTTCTAAATTTTTGTTTTGAGCTGCCTTCTTTTCAGGTATTATGTGATTACGGCTTGATCTAATATTTGCAAGTTTTGCTGTCTCATTGATTGTAATTAATACATTATTCTTGGCTCTAATATCACGATGCATAATCTTAAAAGAAATTTAATAATTAAATACCTAAATAATAATTCTTTTCAATGCTGAGATGAAATTGTTATCATGATTTACCTCTGCAGTTCTTAGAAAATTTAACCCACTTGCAATATCAAGAGATACACGTAATTTTAATCTAAGGTCGAATCAGTCTTTGTGGTTTCTATAAAATTCACGTAAATTTCCATATTCAGCCCATTCAGTCATTAAATACCATTTACCTTTATCTTCATCGGGAACAAGTTCATAAAATTTTATGATATTTTCCCATTCATGAAGTTCCTTAAGAATTGTAACTTGATTTTGTATAACCTTCAGGTTCTTGTTCCGAAGAATTAGTTTAAACGCAAATTCATCACTCCATTTCTAACACTAATCCATTTAGTTACACGTCCATCTCTACGTAATTTTTCATTATCATCTTGTTTATAATCAGATAATTTTAGTGGATGTAACTGAAAGACATAGTCAATCATTGTTTGGTTGTGAGAAGTACGGTTCATAAAATTTTCCATTGTTTTATTCATTGTATTGACTTTTACAACTGTAGTGGAAAACTGATTACTTAAGTTTTCGAGGCTGGCTTTAATCTCTTCCAATATCTTTTACATTAGTCGTAATTCCAATATCTTTCACGTCAGTCGAGATTCAATTAATTTCAATTAATCGATTCTTAAATCAATTCTCATTTCGAGAATCATTTCAATCCCTACATCAGATAACGTTTCTGAAAACAAATAATACAAATAATAAATAATTTTACATAATGAAACTTACCATTTTGAAAGTCACCATTTTCAAAGTTTCCAAGATCCAACTATCTAAAAAAAAAGAAAAGAAAAAGAAAATGAAATATTTGTTAATATTTCGTTAAAAATTGTAATAAAAATAACTCATTGCAAGAAAATCTGAAAGAACTGCCTAAAAAAAAAAAGAAACGAACTGTTAGAAACTGTTCGTTAAAAGAAAGAAGAAATAGATATAGTCCTTCATTTCACTTCCAATTAATAAAATTTTAGATACAAATACAGTATATCAAATTAATATTTATTACATATATATATTATATAATACTTATCAAAAGAAATGTATAATTACATTTAATTAAAAAGTTTTTACATATATACCATATATCACGCGGGCCAGTCAGGCCAGGTATAATAACCTCTCATCGATCTCCCAAAATTATCTACCGATGGCCCAATCAGCACTATGATAGCCCATGATATGCGGTAAATAATTTATCTTAAATTTCTATTGGATGCCAAGTTTCTATCATCCTATGTAATTCCATATGGATATTTTAATCTTTGAAATACCATATATTTGTTTTATCACAGATATTTGAAAAATATGGGAACTATTCAGATTTCCATATAATTCCACAATAATTATTAATATAGATTTCCAGAGGGGTGTAATACAGTGTGCTAATTAATTTATCTAAATATCCTAATGAATTAATTCTACTATACATAAATAACATCATTTTATTTGATATACAACATACAAGTACTAATTTTTTGTTTTTATATCAAACCAGATTCTCTGGAACAAACTTCGTGGTGGCTGTATTTAGATTTGAATTTTAGTGGGATATTATTAATGAAAAGTTTAATAATTTAATACACATATATTATATAATATATAATGCAGTGATTTTTATTCTAGTAATCGTTAAAATAATCTGAAAACTTATATTTATTGATAAAAAATTAAAATAACAATTTTTTTTTAAAAAAATGAAAAAAATAAATAATATGTTTTTCATTATCATAATTAAATAACATGATAATTTAACTTAACAAATAAATAAAAAAATTATAAGTTATGATACTTACAAAATCTAATAGCAGGTTCATGATCATTATAAGCAGCTAATTTCATATAATGTTTGGCTTTTTCTATATCTTTTATACATCCAACACCATTATAATACATCTTTCCAACATTATACATTGCCACTCTAAAACCATCTTCAGCAGCTTTTTCAAAATATTTAAGAGCTTCTGATTCATTCTTTTCAATACCCCTACCATTAAACAAACAATCTCCATATCTTAATTTTGCTTCGGGGAATTCATTTGCTTCATCATCAGCAACTTCTTTAAATAACTCCGCAACAATTTTATCTTTATTAGGAGGGTTCTCAACCAATCCTTTTGTAATGTAATAAGCTTTATAATATTTTGCCATGATTTGATTACGTTTTGCTGTACGTCCCGCATAAACAAGGTTTGCATAAGCTTCAAAACATTTATATGCAGTTTTTACATCTCCAACACATTTACCATTTTTATACAACCTATGTTGTTTTGCTGCATCAGAAAGTGTCATGTATTTGAATGATTCAAAATCTGGTAAATTAATGGGAAGGCTATATGCATCCTGATCGATGCTGTATGCTTGTTTTGGAATAATAGGCTTTGGTGTGGAGGGTTTTCTGTTTAGTTCTGAACTACTGGAACTTAGTGAATCTTGTAAAAGTGAATGCATCTCAGAATAATCTTCAACACAATTTCTAAGAACTCTAAACATTTTTGTAATTGTTGGTCTGTAATCTGGATCTTGATGAACAGCTAAAAAGTATATAAAAAAAAGAAACCAATTAAGTATAACAATTAAAATTATAATTTAAAATATTTTTCTTTTACATACCATCAATTTGCAATTGTTTGAATTCCTCTGGCATTTGACTATTCTCGGAAAATGGTTCTCTATACATTTTATTACACACCTTATCAGTTATATCCAAAATATCATTATTATCCTGATATGGAATTCTTTCTTCAGCTATTTCCCAAAGTAATATTCCAAAACTATAAACCTCACATTTTTGATCATATTTGTAATTTGGAGTTCTCTTTAACAATTCAGGTGCACAATAACGAACTCGTTTTAAGTTTTGGCTTTGATTATGCGAATTTGCATTTTTGTGACGACTTAATTTAAAATTTGCAAGTTTTGCTATCTTATTATGTATAATTAATATATTTTCAGCTCTAATATCCCGATGTACAATCTAGAAAAAAAAAAAAAATTAAAAAATTTTGTTAATTAAATAAAAGCTGATTATATAATTACCTCTACAGCTCTTAGAAAATTTAATCCACGAGCAATATCAAGGGATATACATAATTTTAATTTAAGGTCAAATTGGTCTTCATAGATTGTATAAAATTCACGTAAATTTCCATATTCAGCCCATTCAGTCACCAAATACCATTTATTTCCTTCACAAGTAAGTCCATAGAATTTTATAATATTTTGACAATCATGTAGTTCTTTAAGAATTGTAACTTGATTTCGTACAATCTCTATGTCCTCATTGTTAGAGATAGTTTTAAAAGCGAACTCTGCACCTTTAATTTTTATGTTGTACCATTTAGTCACACGTCCCCGTTTACGTGGTTCCTCACTATCATCCCGTTCATAATTACTCAACTTTAGTGGAAGTACCTGAAAGATATTATCAATTTTTGTTTGATTTTGAGAAGACTCAGCCATCATCAATTTTTCCATTGTATTATTCATTGTATTGACTTTTACAATAGTTGAGGAAAACTCTTTACTTAAGTTTGCGAGGCAGGCTTTAATTTCTTTTGCGTCACCTTCAAGATCTTTTATGTCAGTTTTAACATATGAAACATCAGCATCGATTTTTTTAACACCAGCCTCCATTCCCTTTAGATACTATAATTATTAAAATAATTTATAATGAATTTTATGCTCAAATAAATGCATAATAATAGAACTCAATTTCAATCTTACTTTAAATAAATCTTCTTGATCAGCTTTTAGTTGTCCAAGTTCATCAGTAGTTTTAACATCAATAGAAAAAGACAATAAATTAATATAACTATCAAATTCTTTACATAATTCTTCAAAAGTTTTCTCAATACTTTTCGCTTGAATATATTTTATCAAAGATTTTATCTGAGAGATATGTGATATAAATTTTCTAATTTGTGTTATAATATTAACTAAATCCTGTAAATATAAATAATTTATATTATTAGAAAATTCTTCTCTATTTCTTTGAACTTTAAGATCTAGTACGGCTAAGTATACAGCATAAACTCGTTGTAATAATGCATCACAAGTTCGCTTATTATGTTCAGCAACTTGTGTTAATTCAGTTATTTCATTATGATTCTCTTCAATATCAGAAATTAAAGGAAGAAAATTTGTAAATGGAACGGGAGCTCCTGCTTCAGTTGTTACTGCTACTGCTGCTCCTTTAGATGAAGCTTCATCTATAAGAGTAGATTGTAAAGATTTTTCAAAACAATTGTTGAGAACTTCAAGCATTTCTGTAATTTTTGGCCTAAATTCTGGATTATGGTCAACAGCTATAAAAAATAGAAAAAAAGTATAATTAATACTTTATGACTGAAGGAATTTAACATTTAACATTTTTCTTACATACCATTAATTACCAAATTTTTGAATTTTTCTGGCATTTGGCTATTTTCAGAAAATGGTTCTCGATTTTTTGCACCCACAAATTTGACTATTTCCATTATATCTTTATAATTTTTATACGGAGTTTTTTCTTCAGCAATTTCCCAAAGTAAAATTCCAAAGCTATAAATTTCACTCTTAATATCATATTTGGTGTTAGAATTTCTCTCCAATAATTCGGGAGCATAATAGCGAGCTCGTTCTAAATTTTGGCTTTGATTCAATGTAACTGTATTCAATGAATAACTTGTCAGTTTTGCTGTCTCATCAAATGTAATTAATATATTCTCAGCTCTAATATCATGATGCAAGATCTGAAATAGTAATTTAACAATATTTAAGTTAGAAGGATTAATCAGTTTAAATTCCAAAAATTTTTATCATTTACCTTTACATCTCTTAAAAAATTTAATCCATGTGCAATATCAAGGGATATACGTAATTTTAATTCAAAGTTAAAATCAATTTTATTTTGATAAAATTCACGTAAATTTCCATATTCAGCCCATTCAGTCACAAAATACCATTTATTTCCATCGGGAACAAGTCCATAAAATTTTATGATATTATTGCAACTATTAAGTTTTTTAAGATTTGCCACTTGACTTTGTATGATCATTTGGTGCTCTTTATTAAAGATACTTTTGAACGCGAATGCTCGACCTTTATTTTTAACACTAACCCATTTACTAACACGTCCATTTTTATGTGGTATCTCATTTTCATTCATTTCATAATCAGACAATTTTAGTGGACCTACATCATCATCAAATCTTTTGATACTAGCCTCCATTTTTTGTAGATACTATAATTATTAAATAAAAGTTAATTTATAACAAAACATACACATGATAAAACTCAATTTTTTAAACTTACTTTAATCTGATCGGGTCCAAGTTCCTCCACATTTGTAAATGGAATAACTATTGAAGTATTAGATATAACAATTAGATTAAAATTATTAATATTGAAAATTGATAAATAGTTATTAAAAGAAAATTACATACCTTTTATATTCTCTGTTAAATCATATCCAATTAAACCTAAAGAATATTTCTCCTCCTCCCTATTATCAATGTTTAACTTTTCATGATGGGAAGATAAAATACAGATAGTTATTTCAAAATTTATTAAAACGCCAGTATCATCATCAGGTTGACCATGACTTTCAGAAGAATTACTTGAATTATTTAAATTTGAATTATTATAATTTGATTTAGCTATTTTAAAATAAATACAATCCTCTGACCAACCAACCAGTTTAATTTTAATATTTATAGGCTCATAATTTGCTGTTGAGCAATATGTATTGACAGAAATCGTACACCCTTCAGATAATTTATAAGAAGTTTTAATTGAGTAGTAAAAATCGTTGAGTTGTAATGTTATAGATTTTTTAATACAATCAGCTTGAAACTCTCGATTCCTTGGACTAAAAACTGATAATTTCGAAGGATTTCCAATAATAACCCACAAAATATAACATTCTGTGATATCAACATCTCTTTTTAAGTTTTTTATCATTGCAGAAAATCCATTAAAGTCATATAATTCGAATGTAATTATAATATCTTCTAATTTCAAATTATTTTTCGAAATAACTGATCCAAAGACTTCATAATTTTCATCCTCTAATGAAGGCTTTACATTTATTCGTTTATAATACTCAGTATTATTAGCATCTAAGTCTTTTAACTCTTCAATTCCTGTCATTATGATTCTAAGATTATCCTTCTTATTTAAAATGAGATTAATTTTTCTCTTTTGTTCTTCTTCAAGAATATCATATAAAGAAATTATATTATCAAATTCAATAATTTCTAAACTATCATCTGTATTTTGAGTCCAATTAGACAGATCACTTTTTTCAATAACACTTCCATTTGTTGTTAAAAGATATGAAATATTTAAACTATCTAAAGCTTCAAATACTAGTGTTGAACCTAATTTAATCTCTCCAAAGTTGTTTGGCAAAATAGTTTTAAGTGATTTTCCCAAAACAATATTTAATGGAAAAAAATGCCCATATTCATCAAATACATTCTGTAAATGTGTAAATGGCTTCATATTTTCAAGTGCATTTTCTATAGCTTGTTGGAATCCTTTTGAGGGCATAATATTATCGAACCTAACCTTATATTTTTCAAATTTTACTAGAAAATGTACATAGTCTTCACAACTTTTAATCTCATCAGACATTTTAGTAAATGGAAAAGATCTTATATTTTCGGCATTTTTGGTCGAAAAAATATTATTAGATATTAAAAATTCTTCTAAGCTTGTCGTTGGATTAAACATTTCCCAATAAAACTTATCACTTGAATATACATTAGGAATATTAATGAAATTATTAGCAACTTCCTTGCTGATTTCTAATTCAAAATGCTTATCAATTATTAGGCCATAGATAAGATGTCTTTCATTAATCCATCTCGTCAGGTTATTGTACAATGAATCTCCAACCCAGTCATAAAAACTTAATTTCTCTTTGAAATTAGCAACTCCAGGTTGTTTTTCATCTATCTCATCTATCGATGATGGTGCAATGGACCCTAACTTAGAAATGGGAATAAGATTATTGTAAGAAATGATATCAACTACATCATTTTGATATAAGTTATTCATCCAATTGGTTAATTTTTCATACGTGTCTAAATCTTTTCCATCTAATGTTCTTATTTTAGGCAAAAGATTAAACCAGGTTAAATTATTAAATGGATTTTCTTTACTATATTTAGCTGAATCATACACCCAAGTTAAGAAAAATTTAAAAGAGTCGTTTTGTGTTGAAGTGGCAGATTTAAGATCATCGATGAATAATTTACCACCAACCAAAATTTTTTTTGCGAATAAGTGCCCATATGATTCATCTTCCATAAAATTCGCTAATAAATCAGCACTATAGGTAATTTCAGCGACCGGAAAATTAATAGATATAACCGATGATTGTGAACCTTCAATAGAATGGTTGCCAGAGTTAAAATTCAACAAGTTGATATGAGAATTGTGAACATTTACAAAAGTATACACTAAAGGTTGTCCTTCATATAAACTTATATCTAAATCACCATCTTCAGATAACACAGCTTGTTCACTGGGTTTGATACTATGCCCATCCAACAATAATCCATAATTCAACTTAAATTGTTGAATTATTTGTTGTTTGGACGATAAATTTTTTAATTTCATTGCTTTTAAAGTTATAACAACTTCACGAATTGTCGGCCTCTTATCTGGTTCACCATCCCAACATTTGGTGATCAGATCTGCTAATAATTTTGGTGTATATTCAGAAATTTTTGGTCTAAACCCTTTACATATATTAACAGTTAAATAAAATTGATCATCAGTATCATTGTCATAAGGAATTTCTTCAGATATTAATTCATTCATTACTATTCCAAATGAGTAAATATCTGCTGCTTTCGTATATTTATATCCACGTAAAATTTCCGGTGCTATATAGGGTAATACTCCATAAACTATTTCTTGCCCTTCATAATTTACTGGTTGACATAAACCTAAATCACTTATATATGGAATACCATCATCAAATAAGATGTTGCCTGAATGAAGGTCTCTATGAATCTTTTCATAATTATGAATATATAGTAGCCCTCTTGATATGTGTAATAAATAATCAATTTTTAATTCACAGCTTATATGATTCTCATGTCGATTTATATAGTCCCTCATATTCCCATCTCTACAATATTTTAAAACTATTGCATAATTTTCAGTATTTGGATCTTGTGTTATTCCATAACATTGAACAATATTACTAACATAAATCTGAAGATGAGATTTAACCTAATGTATATATATAAAACAGAATTTCTTGATTAAAATAATTTAAATAATGGAATACAAAATTATCTTTATATTTAATAATTACCTCATTCAAAAAGCTTGTATTTTCAGAAGAAATATCCAAAACCTTTAATGCAACTTGTTCAGGAATCCTATTCCAATCATGTTTTTCAATATCCCAATAACAAATATACCCTTCTTGCCAGGTAGCTGAGTAAATTCTGCTAAAACCTCCATCAATAATATGAGTAATATTTTGAAATTTTTCGTAAGGTATCCATTCGAGACATTTTGTAGAATGAACAGCATTAAGCTGTGAATCTTTTATTAATTCATCAATAACTTCTTTTCTACTAGTCCAATTTTTAAAATTTTTCTCAAATCTCTTAGCATTACAAGGTTTACACCATCCTTTTCCTGTGCCAGGTTCGTTACATTCTTCACATATTCCATATACTTCTTTTCTTTTTTCTAAATCTTCCATATAAACTACTTTTTCGTCAATATTATCTGATTCGGCAGAAGAAATTTTAACATGCATCTTTTGTTAAAATAAATGATAATTGTGTAATTAATATTTGAAATTTATATTATCCATCATAATAACAGTTATTTTTTTACCTGGTACTCGTCGTCATTGGATTCTTTCCATTTTTTAAACTTTTGAATTAATTCCATTTAAATATATATATGTCTTGATTTTAATAAAGAAGCACTTTATTAATTACGATTTTTGAAAATTCGAAAACAGAAAATAAATAAATAATGTTACACTTGACATGTGATATGGCGCATAAATCTTCATTGCCTCTTTTAGAAACATTCTATTTTGTTCACGGTTATACAAAAATTTGGCGCTGCGACTTACTTGTTTTGTCGATCTTAATAATGTATGTTCTGTATCAAATCAATTTTGTGCGACGAATTATAATGAAGATTATAACTTTCCAGTACTTTATCGACGTGAATAAAGTAATAATGGAAGTGCTCGACAATAAATAGTATCTGAAATAGCGTGATAATATTGTCTCTTTTAGCATTAGATTGGCGCTCTTACGCATGATCGTATTTACGGTAATACAAGTGATAAACAAGTCAGCCGGTCACACGGTATACAACTATACTTGCCACCATTCCTCAAAAAGGAAATTTAAACAATGAGATCGACATGAAATCATTGTTTAAATTTCCTTTTTTGGGGAATGGGCGGCAAGTATATATACAACATTCGGTGTTCAAACAATTTTGTGCGACAAAAATATACGTCTAATTTATTCTCACCTTTCTTTTTTTTTAAAAAAAAAAGAAACCAAAAAACGGTAATTCACAATGAGTTTCAAGCTCAATCATTTTTCTAATAATGCTAAAAAATATACAATAAAAATTATCAATTCTCCAACGCAAAAACTTGATCCAGTTCTATTAAATCCTACAGATAAATTATCAACAATTCGTCAAAAACTCGAAAAGAATTATAAAAAATTTAAATTTTTAAGGAAATTTTCTGAAAATGATGATGGAAGCTACAAATTTACCGAAATAAAATCCGAATTTGAAGGACAACATAGCCTAAGCTATATTATCGATAAGAATATTCTATATATAGAATGTGAAATAAAAACTAAAATTGATTGGAATTGGTTTATAGAAAAATGCGAATTAAATAATGGATGTACTATGACTTTTGATGGAATTAAGAAAGCAGATAAAAATGCATTTGTAATAAAAAATTGTGAATTAAAAGAAATTGGAGCGGAAAGATACAAAATGCATAAAGATACATTTAAGTCAACAAAAGAATGGATGAAGATAACAAATTTATTTTTTACCACAGATATTGGTGTACTAGAGAATTTTATAAAATTAGGAATAATTACGGAAAATAAAAAATCTAATTTTGGAATCAGTGGTTCTTATGATTTTGTAAAGCACGAAAAAGCATCTTTGAAATTTGGTGATCATTTACAACCGACTCAAGAATTTATTGGAGAAGTAGAGAAAGCCATAAAATCTGAAGATCCTGTTAAAGAACTTAAACAAATTACTGAGCAATATGGTCAATTTATTCCAACTGAAGTAATTTTAGGTGGTAGAGCTCATTTTAATGAACATATAACGTTTAAAGAGATTACTATGAATGTAGCAAGTAATACGAAATTAATTGGGAGAAAACAGTCCAACAACATTGAAAATTTTGATAAAGGAGTTTGGTTTAAATCTTTAAACGATCATAAATATTGGGATTGCATAGAATATCGAAATCCTATTAGCATTTTTCAACCCTTATCTGAAAATTTACGTCAGCAAATTATTAAATCCGTTGGAAAAAGAATTCTTTATTCAAAAACTCAAGAAATTATTTATCATTTAGAAAATCATGGAGAGGCAAAAAAACATGAATTAAAGGATTTACCACTCAATATCTTAAAGATGATTCAGAATAAGGAAGCAGATTGTAATATTTTTGCTACTGTAACTGATATGACTGAGTTAAAAGATGATTTTTTTACTTGCCAAATTCTTTGTTCATCATCATGTTCGTCTCTTCCACCCTGTCCATCATCATCTTGTTCTTGTCCACCGTCAAAACCGAGCCTTCTAATTCATTGTGTTCAAAATAAATTCAAAAAACGTGAGTGTAATTTGAAAATTAAGTGGATGGTGGTCGGATATTATACAGATTTTAATCTCATACTTTCAGATTTTAATGTTCATTTAAAGATTTTTGAAAACAAAATTACTTCAGATAGACAAACTATGATTTATACATTAAATTATAATTATGATCCTTATATAAGCCCCTGTTTTGGAATACCTGTATTATCTGAATTAACACCTTCAAATAAATCCATTGTTATTGGACACCATTTTTTTAATGCTCGGATAGAAAATAAAATTGGAGCATACACGTTCTCTTATTGTTCAAAAGAAAATAACCGTGTAGAACTAAAATCGTCCAGCTTTACTTTTTTTACATTTATTATTTCAGATTTTTGTACTAGTAACACCTATAGTATATTACCATTTAAACATCCAATCACGAAAAAACCATATATTCAACTTAATAATGATGTGGCTGGATCTCCAAAATTCATTAGTTTATATTCTGCACAAAAAACTATTCGTGAGTTGGCTTTTTTAAATCAAAATTGTAAAAAAATTACATTAGTATCTGTTAGCGGTTATGGTATTGTAATTAATCTCTTAACATCAAAAGATTATTTTAAATGTTTATCATTTGATCTGTGTATACCAGGTATTTATTTTATTTTATTCAGATTTATTTTCATTTGTATACTAAGTAAATAATAAATTTTATTCAATTTATATAGCAGATAATGAATTTTGAACCGAAATTACTATATTTAAAATTTTACGGATAGTAGTTTAGCACTTAAATTAGGAAACACGTAAAGATATGTTAAAAGATTTCTTTATTTATATGAAGTCTTTATTTTCAAAATTTTATTTAAAATCAATTAGCTTAGAAGTGCTTTAACATTTTGATATACTGTAATTAATTATGAGAAAATAGGGAGGGAAGGTTTTTATGTGTATATTATGTGTATATCAAATACCATAAATATCATTATATTTACATAGTAACTTACCAGGTGATGTACAGATAGTTTGTACAGATAGTATATAAGAAAATTAAAAAGTATATTTAGTGGACGCTAGTTTTTAATGGGATGCTTTGTTAGTTTAGGATAGTGTTGCTAGAAAAGAAGCGGTTTTTTTATTAACAATCCTAACAATCCTGTGACTGGCATGGATATTTTGTTTTTTTTTTATTTAAATAGGATGGTTTCTTACTGGGGTACTTAGTCGCCTAGCTCTTAGCGAGACACCATTAGATTTTCCGGGTGAAGGGAACGGGTTTTTCTAGATCATTTTTTTAGTTTAATTTCTTTTTCTTCGTTGTATCTTTCTTTGTTTTCCAGTATTCTAAAATAAAATAAAATAAAATTTAAGTAAAAGAATTAAAATTTAGTGTCATTTAACATTAATTATAATTGTTCATAATAAATATTGGCAAAAAAATATAAATGTCTATAAAAACAAGTTGCCTTAGTCCCTGACGGGCGTTTCTAAACTGTTTAATGTGAGGCAATAACTTGAAATGAATAATACTAACAAATAACTATACCTGATACATTGTATTAAGAAATGTCAAATTTTGTACTATAAAATGGATGTTTTTGGTGAAATCATATAGTTTGCCAAACTATTGATAAATCCACCATTTATCTTTTGGATTTGACTTGACATTA
>QZLH01000013.1:124770-161820 GCA_003833135.1 Oehlia diaphana
AATCTCATGATCAATTTTATGATGAAAAAAAAATTTTACAATAATAATAATAAATTACAATTGTTTTAGTTATTTCTTTTAACTAACTTATTAAAGATAGTTTAAAATCACTATCCCACAAATCCCACAATTTTTACAAAAAAGAAAAACACTATATGAACGTGATTTGATCGGCGGGTGGCGGGGGCGGGTCGTGATGCTAAGTATTGGACTGAACGTATATATATATTATATTTTATATATATATATATTTATAATATATAAGTTTTGTCTCTGAGTGATTTCCTTTTTAGGATGCTGATCCTCTATATTTAGTACTGATTTACTAATTATTTATTAATTATGTAATATATTTTCTATTGTCTTACATTCTGACTTTTCCTTTTTTATATTTAATTTAATCAACAAATCTTTTAGTGGTGTAATTAAATGTGATGTTAAATAAAGAGTTATATTAAAATTTCTTAATTACTCAATTTAATGATTTATGTCATACAGCTACAGTATCTAACGCTAATAGAAATGTAATTATTAGACAATTTCTAAAAAAAAGCACAAATAAATAAACTCATACTAATTATACAATAGCACCTCTATCACTACTATTTGTCATTATTTTTCGCTTCTATTATTAAAAGCACACAAAAAAAAATTTTTATTTTATACAATATACTAACCATCAATTTTTTTGGAGAAGTATGCACTGTCCATTATGAAAACTTGACTGCATCAGGAAATTTTTTTCCACTAAAAATCCACATGAAAATCCACATCGAATACTGTGGAAATAAATACATGGATATTTTCCAAATACCCTGTGACAAAACACGTGGTATTATCCACAAGAATCTGCGTAGGATATGAGAATGTATGGAATTACATGGGTCGATCTACCTAAAAATTTCATGATTCCATGATTAGACAATTAACGATAATTATCACTCGGTTAATTAACGATTGATATATATCAAAAAAAATTGAAAGGAAAAGTAAGCTAATTTTCAATGCAATGATTACGATATGATCTAGTACTAGCTAAAAGATTTATAATATAGTCTCGGTCGATATTATCTAAAAAGAAACGCATGAAAGAACGTAATAAAATACATCTCCGTCTATAAAATTTTTTTAGAAATTGATCACATCGGAGTTTTTGGAATGAAAACTAAAAAAATGATCATTTCCCAGAAAATTTTTTATAGGACATTTTTAGAAATAAATAACAAAATTAAGAAAAAGAGTTGATTTGAATCAGACAGATATTTTGAACCAAAAATTTATGGAGGAAAAATAGAAGAGATTTAAAAATATGGGAGTAACGTAACGGTGTCAACAGAAGACGTAAGTACATTAGAAGGCTATTGGAAAAAAGATACAAAGGAACAAATAAAAATTTTAGAAGAGGCCGGGCTACAACGGGAAAAAATGGATGAAGATGTGGCTGTATTTTTGGCGTTGGAAGTACACTACGCTGCGTTAATATGAAGACTGTGAAATGGTTTCCGAAAAGAAAGCAGACCTAATTCATAAAACAAGAACAACAGTTGAGAACAGAGTTTGAACAGGTGCAAGAACAGCGAGAACGTACTCTGAAGACGGAGTTGCATGGTTTATTGAGTTTAATTGGTAACGATTCACAATATAAGAAGTTATATATGAACGAGAACGAAACGGGTCATGTTGAGAAAATCAGCAAAACAGAGACAAACGAAAATAGAGTAAATTTTTTTATAGGAAGCTGTGCTCAAGCTTCAGTAATTTCGAATGGTGGAGAATGTATTTTTGCCTAAAGATATCACAGAAAAAGTTTAAATAGAGCCATAAATGATATTAAAGCTAAAGCATGGAGTATTAGAGATATGGGTGATAGATGAATGACAAATGCAGTTTTTGTTAGATATGCAAATAAAAACGAAGTAGTATTAGAAGCTACACAAAGACCATTGTATTTTAAAGGAAAAAATTTCCAATAGGCGAATGGAGAAGTGGTAAAATACAGGAAATGAAGATAGAAATGAAATGGATTACGAAAATACAATGAACAAAGATCGTCTAGAAGAAAAGTTAAATGCTATAACCGTAATCAAAGCAAAAAAATGTCAAAAGAATCAATATAACAAATTTGATAGATTCAAAGCTAGTGAATACAATGAAAGATATCAATCAAAAGACAGGGCGAAAGGTGATGTAATAATTGAATGTTTTAATTGTAATGGATTAGGGCGTATGGCCAAATTTTGTCGTGCAAGGACACAAAGAAATGGATCAGCAGTTTACAAAGAAACGTGATTTAATTTCAGAAGTCGGGATGATCAAAAGTATGGCAATAATGTGAACAGGAGAAATGGAGAAAGATATAAGCAAGATAGTGGAATGAGACGCCAAAATTATACCAGATTTTTCAAGCCGCACCAAGATATAATCAAGGAGAATAACAATATAATGGATGACAGTCAAATAGGGTATAATGGAAATGGATTTCGAAACGGAGGGTAAGAAGAAAGGAGACAAGGACATAATATAATGACGAAAACACATAAAAATGAAGATAGATTAGTAAAAGGGGACGAGAAGAATCAGTTGAAGAAGAAGTGGAAAATAACGAAACAATAATTATAGAAAGTAATAAGTTAGAACATATAAAATTCAAAGAAGGAAAAAAAATAAAACACAAAAAAAAATAAAAAAAGAATATAAATTTAAGAAAAATAGCGACATATAATGTACAGTGTTTAGGAATAGAGGTTCCTAAATGAATGGAAAATGGGATTTGTTAGGTTAAATTAAACAAGATCGAGCAAAATTTTATTTTTAGAATTTAATGGTTATAGGGCGTTCAATTCATGTAATGATAAAGCGTAGTTAAGATCATGTGACTAGTATTGAATCAATTGAAGGAATAGTGATTTAATATTTAAGAAAAACGAGAGATGTATACAATTATATAGACCGGCAGAAAAAAGTGAAAACGACAATAAAATAGTTAATAATTTAAACAAATGGTTTAAATGTGATAAAACAAGTGGGATATGATTATTATGGGAGATTTAAATGAATATTATAATGTATTAAAATGGAATAAATAATATGAAAGGAAAAAAGAATAGAGTAATTAATTGGTTGGTTAAAAATATTTGTAAATACAAGCGTAAATCTATTAATTGTTTTGTGTTGCTATATTAAGTAATATTTAAACTACGAAGAGGAACTTTTTTTCGTAAATATGAAAGAATAAAAATAAAAACAAAAAAGAAACGATCTACCAATATAAAAACTTATTGATTGTCGTATACGATATAGTCGATATATTAAAAAATATTTAGCCTACAGGTGTAACAGTATCACTCATTTGTACTGCACATGCAAGATGGTTATCACAAGTGAAGTGTAATTTCTACAAATTCTATTCTATTGGTACAAATGTATCCTAGTGTAAGATTGCATGTAACGATACACATTTCCTATAAATATGCAACAAAACCAAGTTGTATGCTTATCTCATGTTAATTAGCTGTCGCCACACGAATTCTCTATTATCAATTATCAGGAAATTAAAAGGAAAGGAGTTTATGGTTCCATCATCATGTTTAGAAATAGAATTAAGTATCAAATTATTAGCTTTTTGAGGTTTATTATTTGGAATGTAGTGTTCTTTTCACTTCTTCCACTTACTTCAGCATCAGTTGCATCATTTGTTGATACAAATTATGTATCAAAGCCAGATTTATATGACGCAACTCTTAACACATTTTTTCCAATATTTTTTGTGATTTTGTTCAATGTTTCAGGAAAACCCGGGTCCATCAAAAATATAGTATTACCATTATTAGATGATTTATTATATAATGTGATTACTTGGATGATTCCACTGGTAGTCTCTTTTGCCTATAATGAATGGTTGAGTATAAAAATATTTTCAATCATCAACATGTGTTTACATATACTTTGTGCAGTACTTGCAATAATCAAATGGAGAAGAATATATAATGATAATGTTTATTTTGCCTTTACCTTTCTTTTCTTGATATTATTTCCAGTTATGGTTATTCCAATATTCTGGATGATTATTATCGTACATAAAGCTACTTTTGATTCAACATCTATAATATTTCTTACACTATTCGGAATATGTTTAGTTTTTGTTATATTATTTATTATTATGAAAGCAAATTATAAGTATTTCGAAGGGATAATTGGAGAAAAGATGATGTTTAAAATATATTATGCAATCATTATTATATGTTTTTATGTTCCAAATATTCTTCAAACATTACTGATTGCATTAAGCTGGCCAATCAATTTCTACTTTATCAAAGCATTGGTGTTTATACTAGTTCTATCTTTAACAAGAAATGTATCTTACTTTGCTGGTAAGGTCCCTGATGACTTTCTGGCTACTTCAACAGCAATGACTCAAAATTACATCAAGCGTCTATTAGTAAATGATGTGCATGAAATACTTGAACCGCAAATAACAATGGAAGAAATGCACAGAGTACAAACAGAAATGCAGACGAAAATTGATGAGATGCAGAAAACAATAAATGAAATAAAAAATATTAATGGATTAGACAAAAAAAATTAAGGATGGAATGTATTACTAGTTTCTTTTTTCTATTAAACCTCTTAGTTTTTTAAAAATTTAAATAACTAAAACCGCCATTCATGTGATCACACGATAGATTTAACCTAGAAATGCGCAACAGATGATTAAATAAACTGCAATTTGATTATTGCATATACGTTCTTTATACGGACAAAGCATATTCATCTTAGCTTAATATTCTGATCACTAATGTTCATTTTTGCCCATTCTTACGTGAAAATGTTTGCTAAAATTTTTAACATATAAATTTGATTCAATTCCATGTTATAGTAATAGTTCATATTCTATAATGATATGCCACGAGACAGTTTATAATAGCGGTAAAAATAACGTTACAGTACATCATTATTATTGTTACAACTTTATTATTGCAAAAATCTTCATTAAAATCGTACCAATTACACAATGATATATGACAGCATGGTGCTATGCGTAATTTTCAACTCTTAGTACAATAAGACTTTAATGACAAAGAATATTGATGAACCTGAATCCTGAATTAGAGGTCCTATTTTACAACCCGGACCGGACCGGACCGGACCGGACCGGACCGGACCCGGACTATTATTATATGAAAATCGCCCAACTTAATTTTGGCCAGTTTAATTTCGGCCGGAATTAAGACGATTTAGGCCAGAATTACGAAAATCCGGGCTTACTATAACGAAAAATCATGTGCCGGGGTTTCCGGGTTCCGGGTTCCGTTCAGACTTCTATCCTGACCTCAGTTTTTTTTGTATATCTGGATAATTGATAAACTTCCAGTTAAAAAATATCCGGTTCCCGGAAAGTAGGAAAACAATTTTTTTTTTTTAAATTTTGAAAATTTCTTTTCATTTAGTGAGATTTTGTGTAATATAAATAAAAGCATGTTTGTGGTGCAGCAATAAAAAAATTGAAAATGACAAAATACAAATTCATAGTGCCAGCCAAATTAAAGAATAACTTAATTAAATACTGTAAATGCTGCGAATTCAATTAAAAATGAATGTCATCTTTTTTTGTGGTAAAACGAAATACTTTATTTTTTACATGGATGAAAACATAAAAAAAAATAAAGCAACACTAGAATTCAGTAATTGATTTCTAAACTAGTAATTAAAAACCTCCTTCAATACCACGCCGTCATCCACTCATCCCTCCGATGAAGTAGTAGCGATTTTTTCTTGCTACAACAGATGTAAATTTAGGTAATAAAACGCCAGTTTACGGCGATAATTGTGGGTAATATGCCAGTTTACGGTGATAACGAAGATTCGATTGTGCAGTTTATATTTAAACAACCTTTTCACTTCCATCTTTTCTACATATCCCACTTGTTGTAAGCTATGATCAATGTCAAGAGTTTCATTTGCTAAGACCGATCGAAAAAAATTATACAGTATATTAATCCTATAAACTCATGTTGATCCCAAGGAAAATTTCGGACAACATTCCGATGATCGTACCAACTACCAATCAAAACGACAAACAAATCAACGTGGATTAATGTGTAAATCGTTATGCACCACTTAGACTTAGTGTTAGGGTACAACTTCTGAATTTAGTAAGCACCGACTCGTGCAAGACTTGCAAGCTTTTTTCCCAATACCACCTGGCTACGATAAGGAAAAAGATATCGTCATTTTCGGTGTAAAAACGCAGAAAGAATATGAAAAAATTACTTAATAAAGCAATTTTTGTTGAAAGAAAGAATAAACAAAATGATTCTGAAGAAGAAACGGTAGAAAAAAATTATTCCATATGAAGAAACAAAACAGAGAAATATAGAAGAGGAAAGAGAACAACTGAAAGATCGTACAATTCAAGTAGTAAGGACCCATTAGAAGTAGACAATCGGCAAATATGAGGCATCTTTTTAAATATGAAAAAATCGAGTCCTTACATACAAAGAGTTAGAGATCTTTACCAAGTAGCTTTTAATACATACGAAGGCGCCAAAATATAGAAGAATTTTATGATAAAACATGGAGTGTATATATTGGTAAATCCCAAGTTATGATCATTCCAATGTTACTTAGTAATGAAAAATGTGAAGAAAGAAATAGTAGAATTTGGAAACTAGCAGGTTTCATTCAATACACACAAATCGATATTCAACATATTATTGATGATTTGAATATTAAATATTGTTATATCCAAACAATAATCGACCTTCAAATTACGCGTATGTATATTTGATAATGATGAGATTGCGGGGGGGGGGAACTATTCCTTAAGAAAATCAAGAATTGACAAACATGTGGTCGTTGTGGTGGTATTTGAAAAAAAGACCAAGATAAATTAATAGAAACAAAAACATAGAGAATTTCGAAAAAAAATTAATAGTAAGAATCCTAACAAACTCAGTAACTATGCTGAAGCAGTGAAAGGCGGTCAGCAACATTTGCGCAAGGGATTTAATAAAGACTTTCGTCCTGGATCAAATGTCATGTGATAAAAGAGTGCGAAGTAGTATTGAAAAAAGATCAAGATATATTAACAAAAGACAATACTAAGAGAACTTCGAAAAAAAATTAATAGTAAGAATCCTAACAAACTCAGTAACTATGCTGAAGCAGTGAAAGGCGGTCAGCAACATTTGCGCAAGGAGATTATTAAGGACTTTCGTCCTTGGATCAAATGTCATGTGATAAAAGAGTGCGAAGTAGTATTGAAAAAAGATCAAGGTATATTAACAGAAGAAAATACTAAGAGAACTTCGAAAAAAAATTAATAGTAAGAATCCTAACAAATTCAGTAACTATGCTGAAGCAGTGAAAGGCGGTCAGCAACATTTGCGCAAGGAGTTTAATAAGGACTTTCGTCCTTGGATCAAATGTCATGTGATAAAAGAGTGCGAAGTAGTATTGAAAAGAGATCAAGATATATTAACAGAAGACAATACTAAGAGAACTTCGAAAAAAAATTAACAGTAAGAATCCTAACAAACTCAGTAACTATGCTGAAGCAGTGAAAGGCGGTCAGCAACATTTGCGCAAGGAGTTTATTAAGGACTTTCGTTCTTGGAACCAAATGTCACGTGATCAAGAACAAGAAAATTTCAATCAAAGAAAAAAACAGGAGGGTCGGATCGATAGCTGGAAATAAAAACCATCAAAAAGGTCTAAATAATTACTCTCCATTATTCAACAACAAATGGACAATTTGGCTAAGAATTTTGAATAAGTCATAAATCAACAATCATTCCTTAAGAATGAATTTCTAACGTTAAGAAAGAATCAGAAAATAGATAATAAAACCCAAAAGTCAAAAATTAATAATGACGTTGCAGGAACAAGATCCGTACATCCAGCAGACGTGTTCGAGCTTAAAATAGTGATTAACATGCCAGATTTTGAACGAAAGCTTTTAGCTCAAGATAACGTTTTAGCAGCAAATGTAAAAATGATTAGTGAAGTACAAAATTCAATTAAAGGAATGAAAAATCTTATTTATTAAAAAGGGCTCGACCAAGTATCTGAGGGGGAAGATTACTTCTTGACATCTAATACAATAATTATAATTTCATTCTTTTATTAATTCCCCGGCTCAATATTATGGAACAATTATATACAAAATATTAAACACAATTTAAGAAATTCAAAAAAAAGACACTTTAACAGATATATTAACAATAGCCACATTAAATATAAATCAGTTTAACGACAATTAATTATGTATTTAATGAATGAAAAAGAAATTAATGTCTTAGGAGTTTCTGAATCGTGATTAGATAATAAGAATGCAAAATTTATATATAAACATGATTCAAATTACACTTCTTATTCCATAGGCAAAGGTGTAGGAATAATAATAAAAACAATTACGCAAAACACATACATTATACAGTATAATGTGGGTACTTTGACGGAAGTATTAGACTTAGCATATTTAAAGGACATAATAAATTAAGGATTATCCAATATTATGGAGTAGTAACAGTGATTTTAATTTTTAATTTACAATCCAAAGAATTAAATAAGAAAATAACAAATAAATTATTTGAAATTATATTTGAAGGAAAACATAATAATCACGAGATAATACTCATGATGATTTTAATACTAATTATGAAGATTATTCAATAAAAAATCTAATTAATACACATATTCCAAAAATAAAATACAAAATGGGAGACGTTTAGACTATATTTTGACAATGTTCCTCAACAACAAAAATATTATTATTCTGTTTTCTGAACATATCTGACTGGATAAATGCAGATCATAGTTTGTTAGTTTTTTCCATTATGGACCAAGATTTTATTGGACATAAATCGTTATCACATTTAAAAAAGAACATTATTATTAAAGAAATTTATCGATATGATAAAATGGATAATCTAAATAGTATTGATTTCACGTTAGAAGTCATCGTAAATGAAATTGGAAATATCTAACCCTTTAAAGAACCCTCAGACATACACGATTATTAAGTTCATTAAAATATGATAAGAAAATTAAATAAATCCGAGAAAATAGAATCAATTGGAATTTTTATAGAAAAACTTTTGTTATATACTATTGACAAAATTGGAATCTACGTTTGGATTATAATAAAAATATTCAAATAATAATTAAAAATCTTAAAGAATTATAAAATCTGTGTATAATCCAATATCAATATGAATATAGGAAATATAAAGAAGAGAAAATCCTAGAAGCTATATATCATCATTACAGAAATTATAAAGAAAATCAAAAAAAGATGATTGAAGTATAGTAGTAAGAGAATTTAAAGCGATAGTCATAGATAGAGTCTTAACGACTAATCAAAATGGAAAAAAAAATTTGGTAACGGATTAAAGAAATAACGAATAATCATTTTCAAACAATAGAAGGTTGTGTTAATCAAGAGAAAATTATTCCTGACTCTTGGAAAAAACTATTAATGATATGGATGAAAATAAATATAATGAGTTATTTCCTCTTTCCGATTAAGAATGGAATAATATAGTTTATAATCCCAATAATAATTACTTACGAAAAAACTAAACATGCGCCAGAGGAATTTTTAGAAAAAATTAGACAAACTAATTTCTAGAATATAAAAAAATAATATTCTCAAAAGAAATCAATATGCAGGCCTTCCGTTGAACTCTACGTTTGAACCGATTCGGGCATGAGCAAAACTGACCGAGTGAATGTTTACATGTTAAGAAAAGCATTAGGATACCATTAAATTCTAATAATATTATGTTAGAATTATTTACAGGTCAGAAAAACTAAGTTTTTACAGCAGGAGATTAACAACACAGTATGATGTTCTTGTCGGGTCGGTAACAGTAATTAGAAAATTATCGTTTGTAGATATGTGAATGATAATTTGTACATATCTAAGCAAAAACTTTGTATAGCATAATTTAAACAATCCAATAACTAATAAATGTTTTGTTTTAAACGTGAATCTAATAAAACTAGCCTTTGTGCTGAACTAAAAATCAGCATTATGTTTCCCAATAAAAAAAAAAATACTTTTATATCAACGTTCAGAATATTCTACAAATTATTTAATCAACTATGTTCATTTGAAGCCCTTTTAAAAACTTATGATTTCTTTATTCATAATCTGACATACTTATTAAAAAAATAATCTGTAATGGAAATAATCCTTATCTGTTATAATAATAACAATAATTGTACGTCCCAATAATTTCTCATCAAAGATTATCGTTGTCTTGATAATGGTGTGGTTAGCCGAAAAGTGAACGCTTGTAGAACATAGAGAAAAAGAAAGAAGATATAACGAAAGAAGGAACGTCGAGTACAGAGAAAGACAAAGACAAATTTAACGAAAACAAAAAACGTGTAGTGGCAACGCAAGGACGAAGAGAAGATTCCGACAGCGAATAAACAAATTAGTCCAAATTAATGAAACAAAATTAAGATATCAAGGTCTTTGGATTTGCGCTTGGATTTGGTTGAAGATAACAAGCGGACGATAAGGATATCGGCCGATTTTGGATACATTTCCGGCAAAAGTGTAGATTTAGGGATTTTTTTTCTTAATAAATTATATTAATTTTGTTTTTTTTTATAATTATCATTTTGTCTTTTAGATTACAAATGAATTTTGAAAGTGTTTTTCTGCCTTTTAGTATTATAGTTTGTGTTTAGACGTTAGATAATTTTAAAAAAATTTAAAAAACATAGGGAAAATATAAAAAAAAGATTAGAAAAAAAATTCTAAAATAGTTTTAGATTAGTAACGTTTTTTACACAACAGATAAATTTATTTTTTTGGGATTTATCATAGTAATATAGTAATTTAGTATAGATCGGCTAGTTATAGAGGTGTAAACTTTACCGACGTTACTGCTGTAACAAAGTTACGTCAATAACGTCACTGAAGATGCTCACATAGAAATTTTATATAATATCGAGCTACGTCACGGGTTACAACTTTTCATTGACTTAATGAGTGACGTAGATAAAAAAAGGAAGAGTCTGCACCTCTAGTTACTTATAGAGGATAATATAATTTATTTATATTGTTTTCTAGGTGTTTGTTTAATTATGTATTATTTTTGATCAACCATAATTAATAAACGCGTTACTAATTAAAAAAAAAAAAAAGTGTAGTTAGTCGAAAAACGAAACCGAATTCCTAATCGCCCGAAATTCCACGACGATCTACGCCTGAGCCGGGTCCGGATCACGTTGCGGCTAATTATTTTTCGGCTAACTACACCATTATGTAACATGTATATAAAAAATGATATTTGTAGTAAAATTTAAATAATTGTGATCATCTCTAATTTAAATAATCGACAAAATATTACGCCTAATTATTACAAGTTACACGACACGAATTGTGCGACAATATCGGGAATCATTATAATATAGTGAATCGTGCTATTGTGATACTACACAAATACCTTCTCCTAATTCTCTTACAATATGTCAAGTTCAAAAATATTTTCAGGAGATTTGCCTGAATTAATGTATGATATTATAAAATATTTACAGAATGATTTTTCAACATTACATTCATGTATTTTAGTTAACAGATTATGGTGTCGTTTAGCAATTCCATTATTATGGGAAAATCCATTTTCAATTCCTACAGAAAATTATAATTTTATTGAATTTTACTTAAATAAATTAAAAAATGAATTAAGATCAAAATTAAATGAATATAAAATTAATGATAGTAATTTATTACCTTCGAATACACTTTTTAATTATCCTAGTTATTTAGAATATTTAAATACGTGGAAGTTTATTTCTTCTGTTGAAGAATGGTTTGAAACTTTAAACCCCAGAAATAGATATTATTTACAAGATTCGGATAAACATTCAGTACTTGGATTTAAAAAATTAATTTGTATGTTACTATTTAAATTGTTTATTGAGAATGAAGTAAATTTACATATTCTTGAAATTGAGGTTATAGAACATTCTACTTATAATTCTTATCTTGAAGATATTCTTGAATTAATGTTACAAAATCCAAATTTTACCCATAATATTAGGAATTTAAAACTTTATATAAGTATTAATCATGATAATATTAAAAATACGTCAATTAAAAATCGTATATCACAAATGATCAATACACATCAAATTCTTAAAAAAATTGTATTAAGAAATAAGAGTTTTTCTTTTTATCAATCATTATTATTATCAAATAATTGTTCAAATTCTTTAAACACAATCATATTTTATAACATCAATTTTCATGATATAATCAATTTAGATAAAGTATTTGATCAATTAAATGTTCTGGAATCTGTACATATGGTTTATTGTTCTTTTTTAAATAATGATTTTATTCAGCAAATTGTTAATATAACTAAACCATTCAAATTAAAGTCTTTATTTATAGGAGAGATGTCACAAATCGAGTCATTAGAATTATTATTACAAAAATCCAGTAATTATTTAGAAAATTTTGGGTATGGATCTGGAAATAGATATAAGCTACCATTCAAACAACGATTATCAGAATTAGTTATAAAATATTGTAAAAATATCAAATTTCTAGATTTATATGAATTGGATTATCAGATTATTTGTTTAGCGTTGAATTTAATTAAAAGTATAAGACAAAATCTTAATTATCTTTCTATTGGTGTATGTGAAACGTTATTTTCAATTGGCGCTATTGAACGTAGTTCAATTATATTACGAAATTTAGGTCAAAATTTTCCTTTTAGATTAGAATATTTATGTTTGACTCTTAATATTAAAATGAATGATTTTGAAATATTCTTGAAAAATTCACAGAATACTTTTATTAATAAGTTGTTAATCAATAATAGAGGAGGTGACGATATTTTATCTTGTGTAAAAGAAAATATTATGAAAAAGAAAAGAGTCAAATATTTAGCTATTATGGAAACTACCTTTGATGAATATGATGAGAATATCTATGAAGATAAAGAGTTGTTTTTATTGGAAAACGAAGTGAAGGAATTTGAATTGTATGATATTATAATACAAGAATATAGTGATTTGGTTATTTATACCGATATAGCCTTTGTAAAAAAATTGGAATAAGATATCTAAATATTAAGAATACACTATGGATTTATAATAATTTATGATTTTTATTATATTATAAATAAATATAATTTTTCTATTGGTTAAATTTTTGGATAATTTATATTATTAAACAGTAAATATATATTAGAAACCGTCAAAGAGTCATTCATATCATAAGTTAACATTGCTGGGATAGGGTAATTTGATGTTTGATAATTATTAGAACATTAGTTATTAATTAAACCGTCTTGTTCTTTGATTTTTTTTTTTACATTTCATTCGCAAGATTACATACAAATCAATGATAATTTAGCTTTGTTAATTGGACAATTATACAATTAAATAAATAATATGCTCGTTTTACACAATAAGTTGATCAAATTATTAATACTAATTATTAATCACAGATCATAAATTTATTAGTTTGACAGATGGGATATAAATAATATTTTTAAAAAATCTTTAATTACTCCATTATTTTTATATTTATCGATCAATTTTACATAACCATCCTTCATAAATATAATCAGATGTACTGTATATGTAGAATGTGCAAGATGACTTTCAATTTTCCAACCAATTCAAATTTTCTAAAGAAATTTTGAGCCATCTTCTCTTTTATCAAATATTGAATAAATTTAATTCTAAAAATTAATTTCTCAAATTTTTTGTGTTTATTGAACTAAATATTTTTAAATTTTTTACCCACTTTTTGATAATCTGTTTTATCTATTTCCAATTCTAACTTTACAAAAAATAATTCTTATATAGTATCTAAAGATATCATTCATAATTTTTAATTCCTTTAATTACAATTTGGTGATAAAATTTTTCAAGAATGATTGAAATAATTGATAAAAGTACTAAGATTTATTATTACTAATTTGGTTTAAATGGTTTAGACAAAAGAAAATAATGTTCAATTCTTGTAAATTTTGGTTAATACTTAAAATAAGTATGTAAATATATACAATGTCATTAATAAAAAATTTTAACTACGAAAGTACTGTAAGTTATCGTACTATAATATACTTATCATATAACGTAACAATTTAATTAATACCTGTTTTGTCCAAAAATTAATATAGCCCCTTATGGTAGTAGTAAGTTGTGTGTCCTGGCCGGCTTGACAGGCTCTTCACCGAAACATCAACCCTACGAAACTGCGATAACAAATATTGGTCTCGTGGAAAAAAAGAATAAAATTATTGAATTTCCAACTATAAATGAATTAATTCAAATATTGTAACTTCATATAATGATATCATAATACCGTCAGCTATCTGATTATTATGAGACATATTTGATTTATATTCAGTTCTAACTAATTATAAATCGGTAAATTAAATTAAATCATTAAAGCAAAGTGAATATCTTACAGTCTTTGTAAATCTAAATTATAATTTTTATATCGATATAACAAAAATATCCTAAAGAAAAGTAATCTCACAAGACTAAGAAAATGAGAATTATGTCTTAAAAAAATGATAAAGAGTTTTTTAAAATCATTAAAAAAGATCTATTTAATAATTTTATGACAATAATTATGATTGCACTGTATATTAAATTAAGCAAACTTTAATCGAAACCTAAAAAGTCAAGTAAGTTATGATTGACTTAAATATCTTATTTCTAATTAAGATGTAAATATCATGACCTAATTTTTCGAGTGACCTGGTTGGACAAGCCAGATTAAGTCCGTAGTTCATTCTAAAACTGATTACTCCGACTATCTTGGTAAATAATCATTACTTAATAGAGCTCAAGAAATACGAATTAAATTTTCACTTCAGTATTAACTTTATTTCAACATGTCATTAGCTGCATATTTATGAGCATCCGAGATGTATCTTGAAAATTTATAATTCTATCTTTTGATTTTAAGTAGGTGTAATAAAAAGATAGTAATACGGAATTCAATCCAGTATAAGTGATTTTTATTAATGGTATGTTTAAAAATAATAAATTATATATTATTTGACCAATATAACACAACATTTTAAATATAACTTTAAATTCACTTTACGAATTTCCAATAAATACACTATTTAACCGTCAATACATGTAAATTTATTATCCTTAAGTACTAACCTAGTATATTTTCACTAGAATTAGATAATTTTCAAATTAACGAGTTTGGAAAATACTTGTTATATAGCCATCTGCAATTTGAATTACTTTACCAACATTCTAAAATTGGTTTGATCGATTAATTTTAAATCCAATCAAAAGTGATATACTAAATAAATCATACTTGTATTGATAAATATTAATTTAAACAATTTAACTAATTTTTTTTCATCTAAAATCTACGGTGTTTATGCCGTTTCATCTTGAGGTCTATCATAAGATTCAAATGAATGTCCAGAAGATATTTCTTATGAAAGTATTCAACACTGTACAAATCTGAATTCTTATCATTGTTATTTGTTTATTGACTTTTAAAACACTGGAATATAAAGTAGTATCTTCTAAAATTATCCTTCATGGAATTTGATACTCCAGTTCTATATGAAAGGCCAAAATCAGCTAATTCAATCATATACTGATGAACCAATATATTATTAGAATGCTGATTAAAAGAATCACGGTAATACTTAGATTGTTACGAACTGAATAAAATACCAAATGAAATACTGTACTAAGTCATAATATCTCTTCGATGTATACACGAGATTGCATTAGCAATTTGAATTGCAAATTGTAATTTAATAATATTTCAATCTAATTTCAGTTATTAAAATTTTTGATAATTTTTCAATCTTTCATTATCTGGCATATTCAAGAATAATCAAATAAATTTTAAGAATGTAAGTGAACTAAGAAAAATAAATACTGTCTGTAATTAATTCGAAATTAATTTGTGACTTAGATTTATCACAATTTGCAAATAATACTTCAACAAATAATGAAATATGAAGTAATATCTTATATCGTACCAGGTCGAAATACTTAGCTATATTCATTTGGAATGTTTCTGTTTCTTTTTTTACTCATAATCTACTGTACATGCTTATTAAATTCATTAAAAGAGTAGAATAGGCCATAATTAAATCTAATCCTCATTCGTTGTTATACTAATAACTAAAATTGCACGTCCCAAATAATTTTGTATCAAAAAATTCAGTTTAATTCGTTTGATGATTATAAAAAAATATCATCGTCTTCAAAGTATCTTCCTTTACGAATGATGCTACGTATAAACACCCGTTTAATATATCGTATACACACTCAGCTGTACGTTAATTAGTGATTTTGGTAGTATTTACAGCATGGCATGAAATAAGAATTAAAGGAATTAAATTGCTACCGTTCATGAATTGTTATCTCAAGATATTGCCGAAAAAAAACATCGTTATAAATTTCATTATTAATTCAAACAACTGCTTAAAAAGATTTGTTGTTTATCCTCTAAAGCAAAAATGTCTCTTGTTATTAAAAATATAATAATAGCTCTTATAGAGCACTGTTTTACTATTGAAAAATTAATAAATAATGTTTGAAATTTTATTAATAGAAAATAATCAGAATATTTCGCATGAATGAATTTCTCAAGTTCAAACATTTAGCATGATAAGTAATAATGGAGTAACTGTATCATCCTATAAATAACCCTTAAATTATTTTAATTTCCACAATATTTTCATATCCAACCATAAAAGTATAAAAGAATTACACTGCAGAATTACTATGTAATTTCGGCTCTAAAAAATGAATAGAAGAAATTTTTTAGCTAAACCCAGTGCTGGTCCTACTTTATTCTATTTTGCCATTTTCTAAAATAGTACAGCACATTAATTATAATACATAGATTCAAGTCAAAGTGTACAGTTACTTTATCATCAACAAATTAATACGAAGAAAAATCTTTTTTTACAGTAATCATGATTTATTTTTTTAAAGGGTATTGCCATCATATTTTACTAGTAACTTACTAACTTAGTTTTAATCTTTCGCAGCAAAGAAGAAAACCTATAGCTATTACTAAAAGCTTGTAATTTACATTTAATAAAGAAAAAAAATTAAATTTATCAAATATAATTATCTATCATGAACAAAAATTATATTTATTAATTAATTAAAATTAATGTTATTATCTCTACAAAATTTCATGGCAGGTTCATATTCATTATAAATAGCTAATTTCATATATTTAATAGCTTTCTCCTTATTTCTCTCAACACCATCGCCATTATAATATAATTTTCCAGCATTATACATTGCTACCTTAAAACCATTATCAGCAGCTTGTTCGAAATATTTAAGAGCTTCTGGTAAATTCTTTTCAACACCTTTACCATTATATAAGCAGTCACCATACCTTAATTTCGCTTCAGGAAATTCATTTGCTTCATCATCAGCAACTTCTTTGTATAATTCAGCAACAATCCTATCTTTGTCCTTATCTTCGATATTATCAACTAATCCTCTTGAAATGTAATAAGCTTTGTAATATTTTGCTACTATTTTGTTACGAACTGTAGTATCGGCATCCACATACGCTTCAAAACACTTATATGCAGTCTTTGTGTCACCAGATGGTTTACCCTGCCTATCAACCATTTTATGTTGTTTTGTTGCCTCGTAAAGTGTCATGTACTTGAATGATTCATAATCGGACAAAGGTTTAATAGCATATTCATCTTGATGTATGATGCTTTCTGGACTTGGAATAGGATCTGGAGTTGAAAATATGATATTTTGGTATGGTGAATTTTTAGAAATTGAAGAAGATTTTGAAGGAGGTCTTTCATATTCTTTGAAACAATGACAAAGTACTTCAAATGTATCTGTAATTTTCGGTCTAAATTCTGAGTCATGATTAGTGGCTAAGAAACAAAAGAATGATCAATATTTTATAATTAGAATTTAATAACGTATATATAAATATATTCTTACATACCTTTAGTCGATAATTTTATGAATGATGAAGGCATTCGACTATCCTCTGAAAATGATTCCCGATATTTTTGATTACATACCAAATCAACTATTTTAACAATATCCTTATATTGTTCATAAGGAGTTCTTTCTTCTGCAATTTCCCACAGTAAAATTCCAAAGCTATAAACTTCGCATTTATGATCATACTTGAAGTTGTGAGCTCTCTCTAATAATTCAGGGGCGCAATAACGAACTCGTTCTAAATTTTGGCTTTGTCTTAATGTAGCTGCGAATAATGAACGACTAAATTTAAAATTTGCTAGTTTTGCTGTTTCGTGTAATGTAATTAATATATTCTCAGCTCTAATATCACGATGCACAATCTAAAAAGAAAAACAAAAAATAAATTAAAAAAAAAAATGAAAAAGAAAAAGTAAATAAATAAATGAAAACATTAATAATGTTTAACCTCAACGGCTCTCAAAAAATTTAATCCACGAGCAATATCAAGAGATATACGTAATTTTAATCTAATGTCGAATCGATCTTTATGATCTGTATAATATTCACGTAAATTACCATATTCGGCCCATTCAGATACCAAATACCATTTATTTTCTTCACACGTAAGTCCATATATTCTTGCAATATTTTGCCAATCATGAAGTTCTTTAAGAATTGTAACTTGATTTTGTACATTAGCTCTTTCTTTATCAGAAGTAATTTTAAAAGCAAATTCTTCACCTTTATTTTTAATATTAACCCATTTAGTCACGCGTCCATCTCCACGTGGTTTCTCATCAGTTTTTTCATAATCGGATATTCTTAATTGGCGTATTACAAAAATTTTATCAATCTTCGATTGAATCATTTCATTTAATTTGTCATTAACAATCTTATCATTATCATTTTTTGACTGTTGTTTAGTTTGTTCATCTAAAAGTTTTTCCATTGTATTATTCATCGCGTTGACTTTTAAAACCATCGAGGTAAATTCGTTAGATAATACTTTAATATCAATTCCAACTTCTTCAATATTTTTTGCCAAATTCTAAATAATATAGTAATGTATTAAAAAAGAAAGATTTTATATTAAAATTATTATTATAAAATATATTTTTTTTAACTTACATTAGATAAATCTTCTTGATCTGATTTTAATGATTTCGTTTCTTCTTTGGTATGAATTTTATTGTTAACCATGCCTTTAAAACTCAATGAATCAATATTAATTATGCATATATCAAGTTCTCTACATAATTCTTTAGAAGTTTTCTCAATATGTTTTGGTTGTACATATTTTAATTTCATGAAATTTTTGAAATTTTTCATTTGAGAAATATCTGTAACAAATCTTTTAATTTGTGTTACAACAGTAACTAAACATTTTAAACTTGAATAGTTTCTCCTATTAAAAAATTCTAGGTTATTTTGCATAATATTAAGTTCAAATGTTGCCAAATCTACTGCATAAACTCGGAGTTTAAATACGTCACAAACTCGTTTATTATGTACTGCAGCTTGAGCTATTTCAATAATTTCATTAAGAATACTTCTTATTTCATTAATTAAAGGATGAAATTTTGCAAAAGGAACAACTTCTTCTGGTATTGAACTCGTCGCTACAGTGAAATCTTGTAATTTAACATCTGAAATGTTATGTTTATTTTGGAGTACACGTTTTGAGGTAGGTTCTAGGGTTTGTGGGAAATCAGATATATATGAAATTTGGGTTTCAGATTCTTCAAAGCAATTATTGAGTATTTCAAGCATTTTTGAGATTTCCGGTCTAAATTTTGGATCATGGTCAACAGCTAAAAATGGAAGAATGATTAATATATTAAATAAGTTGAATCACACAAATATACATATATTTTATTTACCTTTAAGCACTAAACTTATGAATGATGAAGGTAATTGGCTATTTTTTGAAAATGACTCTCGATATTTATGATTACACACCATATCGGTTATTTTTACGATATCATTATATTGTTCATAAGGAGTTTTTCCTTCTGCAATTTCCCAAAGTAAAATTCCAAAGCTATAAACTTCGCATTTATAATCATATTCGAAGTTGTGAGCTCTGTCTAATAATTCGGGAGCACAATAACGAACTCTTTCTAAATTTTGGCTCTGTCTTAATGTTTTTGTAGTTACGTAACGACTTAATTTAAAATTTGCTAGTTTTGCTGTTTCGTGTAATGTAATTAATATATTCTCAGCTCTAATATCATGATGTACAATCTAAATTTTTTTTAAAAAAAATCAAAAGAAAGAAATTAAATTAAAAAATCAATAAAAAATTTTTACAATATTTACCTCTTTGGATCTTAAGAAATTTAATCCATGAGCAATATCAAGAGACAATCGTAATTTTAATCTAATGTCGAATCGATCTTTATAGTTTGTATAATATTCACGTAAATTTCCATATTCAGCCCATTCAGATACCAAATACCCTTCATTTCCGTCACAAATACCATAAATTTTTGTCATATTTTGGCAATCATTAAGTTCCTTAAGAATTGTAACTTGATCTTTTATGTTAGCTTTTTCCTCCTCAGAGATAATTTTAAAAGCAAACTCTTCACTTTTATTTTTAATATTAACCCATTTAGTCACGCGTCCATCCTTCCGTGATTCTTTATCAGTTTTTTCGTAATCAGAGAATTTTAATTGACGTATTGCAAAAATTCCATCAATTTTTGATTGAATTAATTCATTTGATAATTCATTAGCATTTTTATCACCATCATTCTTTATATTTTTAGTTTGATCATCTAAAAGTTCTTTCACCATATTATTCGTCATATTGGCATTTAAGATCTTTGAGGAAAATTCATTAGATAATTCTCTCATATTAGTTCCAATTTCTTCAACAATTCTTACAAAATACTAAATAGAATATAAAAATACATTAATAAAGAAGGATGTTAGATTACATAATAAACATATATGCACTTATTTTTAATTTACATTAGATAACTCTTTTTGAATTGATTTTGATAATTCGTTTCCAGCCTCAGTATGAATTCTACTTGTAACCATTTCTTTGGTTTCAGATTCTTCAAAACAATTATTGAGAACTTCAAACATTTTAGAGATTTCTGGCCTAAATTCTGGATCATGGTTAACAGCTAAAAATGGAACAATGATTAATATTTTATAGTAAAAAACTGAATCATACACACATTTTACATACCTTTAAGCGCTAAGTTCGTGAATGATAAAGGCATTTGACTATCTTCTGAAAATGATTCTCGATATTTATGATTACATACCATATCGGTTATTTTTACAATATCATTATATTGTTCATAAGGAGTTCTTTCTTCTGCAATTTCCCAAAGTAAAATTCCAAAGCTGTAAACTTCACATTTATGATCATATTTGAAGTTGTGAGTTCTCTCTAATAATTCAGGAGCACAATAACGAACTCGTTCTAAATTTTGGCTTTGTCTTAATGTTTTTGCATTTATGTAACCACTTAATTTAAAATTTGCCAGTTTCGCTATTTCGTGTAATGTAACTAATATATTTTCAGCTCTAATATCATGATGTACAATCTAAAATAAAAACAAAAAAATAACTAAAAAGTAGATAAGTAAAGCAATAAATGAAAACTTTCATAATAATTACCTCAATGGATTTTAAAAAATTTAATCCACGAACAATATCAAGAGACATACGTAGTTTCAATCTTTGATTGAATCGATCTTTATAATTTGTATAATATTCACGTAAATTTCCATATTCGGCCCATTCAGATACCAAATACCTATCATTTCCCTCACAGATAAGTCCATAAATTCTTATAATGTTTTGCCAGTCATGAAACTCTTTAAGAACTGAGATTTGATTTTGTACTTCATCTTTTTCCTTTTCAGAGAAAATTTTAAAAGCGAATACTTCACTTTTATTTTTAACACTAACCCATTTTGTCACGCGTCCATTTTTACGTAGTTTCTCATCAGTTTCTTCGTAATCAGATAATTTTAATTGTTGCATTGGGAAAATTTTATTAATTTTTGAATTTTCGTTGTTTTTTATAGTTTCATCTAAAAGTTTTTCTGTGGCATTACTCACCCTTGAGGCTATTGAATAAAAATTATTGGATAATTCTTTTACATCAGATACAATTTCTTTAAATATTTTACAGTAGTACTAAATAAATTAAACAAATAATATTAATATATTAATCAGAATATATTAAAATTAATACAAAATATAGTATATATTGTGTGTATATATTATAACTTACATTAAACATATCTTGCTGATCGGATGTTAATGATAATCTATTTTCATCAGCCTGAATTTTATTAACAACCATATCTTTAAAACTTGCAAAATCTATTTTAATTATGCATGTATCAAATTCTCTACATAATTCTTTAAAAGTTTTCTCAATATTTTTTGGTTGTATATATTTTAATTCTATTAAATTTTTCATTTGAGAAATATCTGAAATAAATCCTTTAATTTGTATCATAACATCAGCTAAACTTTGCAAATTTGAATAGTTTTTCATATTAAAAAATTCTTGATTATTTCTCTTGATATTAAGTTCAAATGTTGCCAAATCTACTGTATAAACTAGGAGTTTTAGTGAGTCACAAATTCGTTCATTATGTTCAGCTGCTTGTGCTAGGTCAATAATCTCATTATGAATACTTCCTATTTCACTAATTAAACGATGAAAGTTTGAAAAAGAAATAACTTCTTCTGCACTTGAACTCGACGTCGCTACAGTGTAGTCTTGTAATTTATCATCTGAAATGTTATACTTATTTCGGTGTATATGTTTTGAGGTAGGTTCTAGGTTTTGTGGAATACCAGGTATATGTGAAACTTTTGCTTCGGATTCTTCAAAACAATTATTGAGGGCTTCAAACATTTTTGAGGTTTCCGGCCTAAATTTTGGATTATGATCAACAGCTAAAAATAGAAGAATTATTAATATTTTATAAAATGTTGAATCACCACATATATGTTTATTTACCTTTAAGCGCTAAATTTATGAATGATGGAGGCATTCTACTATCTTCTGAAAATGATTCCTGATATTTATGATTGCATACCATATCGGTTATTTTTACAATATCATTATATTGTTCATAAGGAGTTTTTTCTTCTACAATTTCCCAAAGTAAAATTCCAAAGCTATAAACTTCGCATTTATGATCATATTTAAAGTTAGGAGACCTCTCTAATAATTCAGGAGCACAATATCGAACTCTTTCTAAATTTTGGCTTTGTTTTAATGTTTTTGTAATTATGTAACGACTTAATTTAAAATTTGTTAGTTTTGCTGTTTCGTGTAATGTAATTAATATATTCTCAGCTCTAATATCATGATGTACAATCTAAAATTTTTTTTTTAAAATCAAACATAAGAAATTTAAATTAAAAAATCAATAAAAAATTTTTATGATATTTACCTCTTTGGATCTTAAGAAATTTAATCCACGAGCAATATCAAGAGACATTCGTAATTTTAATCTAATGTTGAATCTATTTTTATAGTTTGTATAATATTCACGTAAATTTCCATATTCAGCCCATTCAGATACCAAATACCATTTATTTTCGTCACAAATAAGTCCATAAATTCTTGTAATATTTTGGCAATCATGTAGTTCTTTAAGAATTGTAACATGATTTTGTATGTTATCTTTTTCTTCCTTAGAGATAATTTTAAAAGCTAACACTTCACATTTATTTTTAATATTAACCCATTTAGTCACGCGTCCATCTTTACGTGATTCTTTATCAGTTTTTTCGTAATCAGAGAATTTTAATTCACGTATTGCAAAAATTTCATCAATTCTTGATTGAATTAATTCATTTGATAATTCATTAGCATTTTTATCACCATCATTCTTTATATTTTTAGTTTGATAATCTAAAAGTTCTTCCATCATATTATTCGTCAAACTGGTATTTAAGATCTTTGAGGAAAGTTCATTAGATAATTCTCTCATATTAGTTCCAATTTCTTCAACAATTCTTACAAAATACTAAATAGAATATAATAACGATAATATAAATTATTGATACTAGATTACAATTAATTCGTAATAAATATATGCGCTCATTTTTAACTTACATTAGATAACTCTTTTTGAACGGGTTTTAATAATTCATTTCCAGCCTCAGTATGAATTCTACTTGTAATCGTTTCTCTGCTGGTTTCAGATTCTTCAAAGCAGTTATTGAGAGCTTCAAGCATTTTAGAGATTTCTGGCCTAAATTTTGGATCATGATTAACAGCTAAAATGAACAATGATTAATATTATATAGTAAAAAACTAAATAAAATACATATTTTTTTTTACATACCATTAATCGCCAAGCTTGTAAATGATAAAGGCACTTGACTATCTTTTGAAAATGATTCTCGATATTCATTACATACCATATCGGTTATTTTTACAATATCATTATATTGTTCATAAGGAATTCTTTCTTCTGCAATTTCCCAAAGTAAAATTCCAAAACTATAAACTTCACATTTATGATCATATTTGAAGTTGTGAGTTCTCTCAAATAATTCAGGAGCACAATAACGAACTCTTTCTAAATTTTGGCCTTGATTTATTGTGGTCGTGAACAATGAACGACTTAATTTAAAATTTGCTAGTTTTGCTGTTTCGTGTAATGTAATTAATATATTTTCGGCTCTAATGTCACGATGTACAATCTAAATTTATTTAAAAAAAAAAAATTAGAAAGCACATCAAATTAATAGAAAATTTTTTATAATATTTACCTCAACGGAACTTAAATAATTTAATCCGCGAGCGATATCAAGAGACATACGTAATTTTAACCTAAGATTGAATCGATCTTTATAGTTTGTATAATATTCACGTAAATTCCCATATTTGGCCCATTCAGACACCAAAAACTTATTATTTCCCTCATGAGTAAGTCCATAAATTCTTATAATATTTTGCCAATCATGAAGTCCTTTAAGAATTGTGATTTGATTTTGTACTGTATTTTTTTCTTCCTCATGAACAATTTTAAAAGCGAATCCCTCACTCTTATTTTTAACACTAACCCATTTTGTCACACGTCCATTTTTACGTGGTTTCTCTTCAGTTTTTTCATAATCAATAATTTCTAGTTGATGTGTATAGGAGTTATTATTAGTTTTTGATTTATTTAAGGAATTCTCATTTTTTAATTTCATGATAGTTTCGACTTCTGTTATATCGTCATTAGAATTTATTATTTCAATATCCGTATTTTCCAGATACTATTAATTATAAATAATAAATATGTTAAATATGTATTCATATTTTATTTTCAGGGATAAATTTATACTTACCTTAGTTAAATCTTCTTGATCAGCTTTTAATTGTTCGAGCTCATAAGAATTTTTAATAGTGATGGTAAAAGCCAATGAATTAATACAATTATCAAATTCTTTACATAAATCATTAAAAGTTTTCTTAATACTATTTGCTTGTATATATTTTACCAAAGTTTTCATTTGAGAAATTTCTGCCATAAACTTTTTAATGTGTGTTATAACATTAACTATATTTTGTAAATAAAGATGATTTTTGTGATTGAAAAATCCTTGATTATTTTTTTTAATTTTAAGATTACGCACTGCCAAATCTGCAGCATCTATACGTTGATTTAATACATCACAAATTCGTTTATTATGTTCAGCGGTTTGCGTTATTTCAATAATTTCATCAAACATATTACTGATTTTAGAAATTAAAGGAAAAAATTTTGAAAACGGAATAACTATTTGATGATATACAAAACATAATAAAAATCTATAATTCTTTGAAAACGAAGAAAAAGCTTAATAAAAATTTTTCATACCTTTGGTATTTTCGGTTAAGATACAACCAATTAAATCAAGAGAATATTCAACTTTCTTATTATCAATTTTCAAATTTTCATAATTTGAATATAAAACACATATAGTTATTTCAATACTTGTAAGTTGGTCGGAATCATCAGAAATTATAAGTGTATTACCCAAATTTGTTTCGAATATTTGAAAATAAATACAATCCTCTGACCAACCAACTAATTTAATTCTTATATTTAAAGGCTCATAATTTGCTGTTGAACAATATGCATTGACAGAAATCGTACATCCTTCAGGTAATTTATAAGAAGTTTTAATTGGGTAGTAAGAATTATTGGATTGTAATAATATAGATTTTTTAATATAATCAACTTGAAACTCTCGATTACTTGGACTAAAAATTGATAATTTTGAAGGGTTTCCAATTATCATCCACAAAATATAACACTCCGTAATATCAATATCTTTATTCCTTGAAGACTTTATCATTGCAGAAAATCCATTAAGGTCATATAGTCCAAATGTAACTAAAAAATCCTCTGATTTTAAATTATCTTTCGAAATAACTGATCCAAAAACTTCATAATCCTCATCTTCCAATGATGGCTCTATGTTTATTCGTTTATAATGTTCAGTATTGTTAATATCTAAATCTTTCAATTCATCAATACCCGTCATTATAATTTTAAGGTTACCCTTCCTATTTAAAATGACATCTATTTTCTTCTGTTGCTCTATTTCAAGAATACGGTGTAAAGAAATTATATTTTCAAACTCAATGACTTCTAGATCATCATTTGTATTTTGAATCCAATTAGATAAATTATTTTTATCAATAACGTCTCCTTTTTCTGTTAAAAGATACGAAATATTCAACTTATCTAAATGTGATTTTAAAGAATCAACCGATACCGTTCCCAAATCAATCTTTTCAGAGTTGTATGGTAAGGAGTTTGGTAAAATATTCTTAAGAGATTTTCCCAAGACAACATTTAATGGAAAAAAATGCCCATATTCATCAAATACATCTTGTAAACACATAAGTGGCTTCATACTTTCAAGTGCTTTTTCTATAGCTTGCTTGAATTCTTTTGAAGGTGAAATGTCAGATGTAATTCTATATTGCTCAAGCTTCACCAAAAAATGAACATAATCCTTATATCTTATCTTTTTAAATTTAATAAGTTCTTTAATAAATGGAAAAGATTCTACATCTTTAATTGAAAAAATATTATTAGATGTTAAAAATTGTTCTATCTTTGTAGCTGGACTAAACATTTTCATATAAAACATATTACTTGATTCTACTTTAGGGATTTTGGTAAAATTAATAGCCATTTTTTTGCTACGAATTAGTTCAAATTGCTTATCAATTATTAAACCTTGGAAAAGATGACTTTCATTAATCCATCTTATTAAATTAGCACATCCTGTCCAAACTTCAAAACTTTTTACATCTTTGAAGTTAGAAACTCCAGGTTGTTGTTGTTTTTCATCTATTGATGATGATTTATTGGACCTCAATTCAGAAACGAGAATGAGATCATTATATGAAATAATATCAACTATATTCTTTTTATACAAATTCATCATCCAATTTGTTAATTTATCATAAGAATTTAAATTTTCTCCATCTAATGTCCTTATCCTAGGAAAAAAATCATCTGGGGCAAGTAGATTTGTAAATGGGTTTCCCTTATTATACTTAGCTAAACTGTATGCCCAAGTTAAGTGAGATTTAAACAAGTCTTCTTGTGTTGAAGTGGCCGATTCAAGGTCATCGATAAATATTTTACCACCAACCAAAATTTTTCTTGCAAATAGATGTCCATACTTTTCATATGATGCTACTTCATTATCTATAGAGTTCAGAAAGGATTCTGTTAAATTAGCAGTATAAGTAATTTCAGCAACTGGAAAATTAGTACATATATCTGATGGTTGTAAAGTTTTGTCATGATTAATGTTGTCATCAGAATTGAAACTCAATGAATTTCCGCAAGAGTCATGGTCGTTTACGGGTTCGTTTACGGAAATATACACTATAGGTTGATCATCATATAAACTCATACTCAATTCGCCATCTTCAACGAATATAGCATGTTCACTAGGTTTTATACTACATCCATCCAAGAATAATCCATGATTTAACTTAAGTTGTTGAATTATTTGTTGTTCAGATGATAAATTCTCTACTGAATGTGTTCGAATACTTTCATTTTGTTTACATTTATTTATTTGGAAATATATTTCACTATTATTATTATATTTTTCTTTATTCCATATATTTAAAGTTTTATATAATTCTTTAGCAGTTGGTCTATTTTCTGCTTTAGTATCCCAGCATTTAGTGATCAAATCTGCAAATAATTTTGGTATATTTTCGGAAATTTTTGGTCTCTGTCCTTTTCTACATATATTAACTGTCAAAATATGATCATGAGGAATATCGTTATAAGGAAATTCTTCCGATATATATTCATTCATTAATATTCCAAATGAATATATATCAGTTGCTTTTGAATACTGATAATCACGTAGAACTTCCGGAGCCATATAAGGTAACACGCCATAAACTTCTTGTTTTTTATTATTAGTTGCTGATTGACACAATCCAAAATCGCTTATATACGGAATATTATCGAATAGTATATTGCCTGAATGAAGATCTCTATGGATTTTTCCAGATTTGTGGATATACAAAAGACCTCTTGAAATTTGAAATAAATGGTCAATTTTTAGAAAATAATTTATGTGCTTTTCAGATTGATTTATATAATCTCTTAAACTTCCATCTTTACAATATTGTAAAACCATCATATAATTTTTAGTATTCGGTTCTTGTGTTATACCATAACATTGAATAATATTCCTTGTATAAATCTGAATATGAGATTTTACCTAACATAAATTTCAATAATAAATTAAATAGCATCTTAGTAAATTCAATTCATAATACAATTCAAAATTTCTTTTTTAGTTACCTCGTTTAAAAAGTCTATATTTATATCAGAAGAATTAGCTGAACTTTTTAGTGCAACTTTTTTGTTTGAATAACGCTTCCATTCTTGATTTTCAATACTCCATGAAAAAATATTTCCTTCGGGCCAGTCAGCTGAATAAATTTTACTGGAACTTTCCTTATTAATAGGAACAATATTTTTAAAATGTTCGTAGGGTATCCATTCAAGACATTTTGTAGAATGTACGGCAGTAATTTGTGAATTCTGTATTAATTCATCGATATCTCTTTTTCCGCTGGTCCAATTTATAAAATTTTTCTTAAACCTTCTCGCGTTACAAGGTTGACACCATTCCTTTCCTGTGCCAGGTTCATTACATTCAACACATACCCCATATACTTCTTCTCTTTTTTTTAAATCTTCCATATAAACTGTTTTTTCATCAACATTGTCTGATTCAGTTAAAGAATTAGTAACATGTACCTTTTTATTAATAATAATAATATGTAATTAATATTGAAATTTTACATCATCTATCGTTATAAAAAATTAAAAAATTACTTTTACCTGATATTCGTCATTGTATTTCCACTTTTCAGGCTTTTGAGTTAATTCCATTTTGTATTTTGTATTGAATATGAAAGACCGGCGTGGCGTTATGAGACAATCAGACAATCATGAGACAATCATATACGCAAAATCACGTGATATTCGTTAATATGTCGTACAGGTTCATTATTTGCTTAATAAGGATAAATGTCCAAATATTGGCATAATTTCCTTTTTGAGAATGCAATATATGCGCATCAAAAACATTGTGCGACAAAAGGAGATACGCCAACTTAGTTTTTCTTTTTTTTTCAGTCATTTTTTTAAATTCATTGTCTTTTAATAATCCATATTTAAAATGGTTTTCGCCCTTACATATGATGCTAATGAGGAAATTATATTAAAAATTTTTCCATCACACAAGTCTAAAGTAGTCCTTTTAAATACTGCAAACAATTTATTAATAACTCGTCAAAAGCTCAAAGAAGATTATGATATTAACGATACGTTATTAAAATTTTTATGGAAATTTTCCGAAAATGATGAAAAAATTGATAAACCTCCTGAAATAGAACTCAAAGATGAAAGAAAAATTAGATTATGCAAAATTATTGATAAAGGTATCTTATATATAAAATCATGTGTTGATTGGAACCATTTTAATAAAAAAAATAAATTAGATCATGGATGTACTATGGCTTCTGGTGAAATTATGAAAGCAGATAAAAGAGCATTCATAATGAAAAATTGTGAATTGAAAGAAATTGGTGCAGAAGGATTTGAAAAAGGGGTGGTTGAATTTGAGTCAACAGAAGAGCGGATAAAGTTAACAAATTTATTTTTTACCGCAAACATTAATGTAGATAATTTTGTAAAATTAGGAATGTCAATAGGGAGTACGGAAAATAACAAATCTAATCACGAAACTAGCGGCTCCTATCATTTTATAAAGCACGCTAAAGCGTCTTTGGAATTTACTAAATATTTAGAACCAACTCCAGATTTTATTAAAGAAGTGGAAGGAGCTATAGTTTCTGAAAACCCCTCTGAGAAATTTAAGCAAATTATTGCGGAATATGGTCACTTTATTCCAACGAGAGTTATTTTAGGTGGTAGAGTTCATTTTAATGAACATATAACATCAACTGGAAATTTTACAGAACATTTGAAAGAAGTTGCTATGAATACAAATGCGGGAGGGATTTTAGAAACAAGTATTTCAGGTACCTCCAATTATTCAAAAGGAAGTTCAAACTATCAAAAATTTAACTGTGCAAAATTGATTGGGGGAGAGTCGCCCGATAGCCTTGAAAATTTTAATGAAGAAGCGTGGGTTAAATCTTTAAAAGAAAATCATGAAAAATGGGATTCTATAGAGTTTCAAAATCCTGTTAGCATTTTCCAGCCTTTGTCTGAAGATTTACGTGAGAAAATCATTAAATCACTTGGAAAAAGAATTCATTATTCAACTATTGAAGATTTTAAATATCGTTTAGAAGAATTTGGAAGGCCTAAAAAATTTGAGCTAAAGATACCATCAAATATTATGAAGGTAATTCAAAATGAAGGAACTGATTGCAATATTTTTGCAACTGTCATTGACATGACAGTATCAAACAATGATTTTTTTACTTGTCAAGTACTTTGTCCACCTAATGGAAAACCAAGCCTCATAATTCATTGTATTCAAAAAAAATTTAAAAGGATTGAGTGCATATTGAAGATTGGGTGGATGGTAATAGGGTACTATACAAAAGATTTTAATGTCATACTTTCAGATTTTAATGCTCAGTTAAAGATTCTGAAAAATGTAAATATATCAGACAATCAAACTATGATTAATGCGGAAATATTAAACGTTGAATATGATTCATATGTCCATAGAGTGCCCCCCTGTTTAGGAATTCCTGTATTGACTAAACTAGATTCCTCAAAAGTTCGATCATTATCGGACATCACTTTTTTAATGCTCAAGAAGAAAATAAAATTGGAGCGTACATGTTTTCTTATTGCTCAAAAGATAATAATTATGTAAAACTGCCTGATTTCGATTTTTACACATTGGTTATTTCAGATTATCATAATCATGATACTTATAATATAATTCCTTTTGAACATCCATTTGTGAAAAAACCATATATTAACCTTAACAATGATATTAGTGATTCTTCTCCTAAATTCATTAGTTTATATTCTACACAAAAAACCAATTGTGGACCAATGTTTTTAAAACAAAATTGTAAAAAAATTAAAATTAAATCTATTGACTGTAGATGTAAATGTGATTTTAAAAATAAACCATTATTAACTTCAAAAGATTACATAGAATGTTCATTCCTTGATCCATATAATAAGGTATTTGTATTTATTATTTATGTTTATTTTTTGCTTTTTCAGCTATACTGACTGTATGAGCTAAGTATATAAATTTTATACATTTTTCATTAGAAGGAGATGAAAGGCTTTTATGTGAATATATAAAATGTTTATATCAATTTTTTTTTCTTTGTATCTTATATTTCTGTAGACACATTAATTTAAATGTTATTTATAAAGAGAATTTCAAAATAAATTTATTTACAACAGTTGTAATTTTAAAAAAGATTGAAGATTTGATCCAAGGTCAATTTCTTCATAATATCTTGTGAAAAAGTGTTTAAATTTTGAACATTCAGAGGATACAAGATATATATATAATAAAAATAAATACAATAAATTATATGACAAATAAAATCAATTGTATTTTACCTTGGCAAAAAAGTAATCGGAAAAATATCTTTTACTATAGTTTACATACTAACGTAATATGTAATAATACATAATTTGAAATATGGCACGCTCATTTTCTCAAGTATACTTTTAGAAAGTAATAAAATTGTGTATCAAGTTTACTTAGGAGAAATGTTCGAAATTTTTTTAAAAATTACTACGCGCAACAATCCTCAAAGTATGACAGCGCCACATCTTATTAAAAATGTACGTTGACCAACTTGACAGTTAAAAATAATTGTTTCTAATAAATGAAATGTCATTTTATATCAAAGAAATTCTTTTTTTTTTTGTTTTTTAGTAAAAAAATGAATATTTACAGAATATAAAATAATTCTCGTGGTTTTTGCATTATTATTAAATAGAACTGAATATGTTATTTATTATTTTAAAATTTAATAAATTTAATACTTTAAAATCATTTTTAATGGAGAAATACTTTGTTTTATAATTGAAATAAACATGTTTCTTAAAATCTTGATTTACATTCTTGTTCCTAAATTTTTTCATATATTTTATACTAATATAAATAAAGTACAAATATAAATTAAAAACTTCAATCAAATATTCGTATTCCTTATTCGGTATGATTCTTATGACTTTTTCCATATCTGATATTTATATTTTGTAATAATATTTTTTTACTTCTCTTTTAATATTCTTTTTTTGGTCATTATAATTTATTACTTCAGATATAATACTGTAATAAGCAAATTAGATAAATAATTTTAAGGCTAGATTAGTCACACAAGGTCTTTTTTTAAAAAAAAGAAATTTTGTGATAAACATCTTGCTTGTAGTGTTTTAGTAATAGAAATATTTACAGTGCATACAATATTTCTCGTGGTCTTTCTTTCATTTTATAAATTTATTATTGAATAAACTGAATATACTATATGTCATTTTGATAATTAGATATCTTGTCACTCCAAAAAAAAGTATGAATCATCTGATAGTTAGCCTTCTCAGAGATTAAAAAATTATACATATAAATAGGCATGGCAGGCTTTACTTTTGAATAATCACATGATGGTCACATATATATTACTTCAAAATAATCAAATAATAAAAATTAATAATAATTCACTGCTATGGCGGCTAGTTCCCCACTAGTCAGTTTCTCTAACGAAGGGTGGTCCGCCGGTTGGATATTGTATGTATAGTTTAGTTATGTACTTTGTATTGCTTTTATACCGTTGCAAGTCTGTAATTAAACGACCTCTTCTAAGAAAAAATTAATAATAAAAATTTAAATATGACGCTATGTTTTCGTATAATTTTGAATGACGTAATTGTTTATATACGGACATGTATTTTTATTGACTATATCGTAAAAATATGAATATGTGTAGTGATGGGACTTATTAATTAAAAAAGATTCGAAATAATTTTTAAGTACTTATTAAGTTAATTATTAATTCTAAAAATTCTCTTTTTTAACGCACAAAAGTTTATAATTAATTACCATTGTCATCGTCACTTAATTCAGCTTCAACACGAGAACGTTTATTTTTTTTGTCTTATTATTTATATTATCTGAGTCATAAAGAACATTACTAAGTTCTTCACTAATATTAAAACATTCTTCTTTGAGATGTTTTAACATATTAGGAGGTACACCACCCATTTTTCCGAAACAATATTTACACTGTGCTTCATGGTGAGAGATATTAAGCAATGGACCTTCAATAAAGTGAAGCCAAACTTCTTTTTTGGTGACATTTTGTTAGTTGAATAAAGTATAAAATAAATCACGAATGCGAATACAAAATTCGGAAACTTGATTATTGGTTCATGTGATCAATCATCATTTTATTTATCAACTACTTAAACTTATTAATATATGAAAATTTACATAGATTAAATACAGGCCAATTAATAAGCATTTATTAACAAATTATTAAGTATAGTTATTTACTGATCTTGTAGTATATAAATGGGTCATCATCCTTCGGATGATGACCCATTTATATACTACAAGATCAGTAAATAACTAATACTTATCAACTTAAAAATAAAAAAATCCCATAACTTAATATGTGATAATCGCACTATTTTAATTTAATTGTGCCACAAAAAATTTAATAGCACAAAAGAAAAAAAAAATTTTTTTTCAAGTCCTTTTTAAACGGTTTACAAAATAATTCAGCTGTTGGAAGAGTAATTTAGAAGTTATAATACTTTAATACTTCTAATAGAGCGTAAATACCGATAATACTTTTATTTTTTAATAAAAAATAATTAGGTTATCGAACAAATAATTTGGAAGGTATAGTGCGTCAAATTTTGCATTTTTTGGCTATATTTCATATATTATATTTAATAACTAAATGTTTTATAATATATGGGAATGTCTAAATTTAATAAATGTTCGTTACAAAATGGTATGTGATGACATTATCAATGGCACTGCACTTGTAATGGACGACGTCAGGATTCCTGAAACAAATTTTTGCATGGATTTGGTTGGAAAAGAATTATGCCGATATCATTATAATAAACTAATAGTGAATGAAAATCATCGACTAGCAAGAGCTATGAAGAAGCAACAATGTGCTTATCCTAAACATAAAGGATAAAAAAATAGGACGATCACGAAAGAATATTCTTGTAAAAATTCCAAAACGACTCCAACCTTCCTTTGGATACACGTATTTGCAATCCATGTCTTACTACGATGGATCATGATAAAGAAAACCAACTATCTTTAAATTATCAACTACCGATGCAAAGAGTGCCAACAATCACTTCTACTTATCCATATGCCCTTCATAATGATCTTCTGTATTCAGCTAAAGAGTATAATGATTTAGAAATTTATATCGTGAAGCTCGTGAAGAACTTAAACGAGTTAAATTAAGTATGTATGAATTTTTTCCATATTTCTAATTATTTCATTTCACTTTTAATAAAAAATTTTTAGTTTCAATTTCTAGTGAGAGAACTTGTTAACGTAACGAAAATATTTTTTATATTCTATCAATTTTTAATAAAAATTTTTTATGGCCTCAATTTCTAGCGAAAAAAATTCGTTTAATGTCTAACATTTTATATAAAAAACAACACAAAGATAACGAATACCAATCCATTATCCTTAAGAATATAAAAAAAGTGTTAGAAAAAAGAAGAACCAAAATTGCAAGGATATTTTGATGAATTTTATGCTGGTACAAATCCCCAAAAGAAAATCCTATAACAAATCAACAAAATAAAAAAAACTCGCTATAATGTGTTATCTTTTAACTGGATTCAATAATAAATTCATAAGTGGCGTAAGAGAAGATGTAGGATTTTTGCTGAATGCATCGGGAACTTCCGTATCAGCGATTGATACTTTATCAAATGCTTGACTTACAGTGAGAAAAGAAACTATTCAAAAAAAAAAAAAAGATTCAGCTAGCTAATTTACATCAGCAAACTGTCAAAGATAATATTATTGACAACGTATTTTTTTGTATTTTCTACATCTTGATAAAAATTATTTGTTATTTTGTTATTTTTAATATTACCGATTGTTTTAAATTTTTAACTTCATTTTTTATTTTTTTTGTATTTAATAGAAAAATAATTTAGTTATTCTTAACATTGATGATTATCACAATATTCATACTTTACGATGACCAGATACTACCACACTTTGTAACAATACTTATGAAATCATCTTCTCAAGTATTCTGCTATTCCATTTAATAATGTTACCAATCAATTAATTCAAAATCCGAAAGGAGTTGATTTCAATAATATAATTTCCTAACTAGATTTAAAATACATGAAGGATTTAGGTATTACTTATCAGGAACGAAAAAATCTTTTACAAATTTTTTTGGATTACCTGAAACTCACGAAGAACGAACTGAACGTTTACTTGTACATAGCTATGATATACGGATTGCTGAACGAAAAAATGATCGAAGTATGCAAAATACAAAGCTAATTGACCTACAGTATTAGAAAGCAGTTTACATTCAACAAAAGATTATATTTCAGTAATACAATTAATTGCCAACATTCTTGAGCTACGTGCATATTTAGAAGGAAATATTTTGGTTGCCCCTATAGATTATCCTGGACAGAATGTTCGTGCTGTTATATATCGTATGATTAATGGGGAACAATCTGAATTGCCACCACAAATTCTTAATATAGTACCTTTTGTAGGTCCTTTACATGTATCTCTAAATAGTCAGGAGACTATATTTATTGTTGAAAATATGTATCACGCAATTTTTGGCTCACGCAAAATATCCAAAAACAGGACCCCGAAATATATATAGAAAGGTCAGAGGCAGCCAAAAATTTTTTACTAATAGCTGTACGCATTCTTTCAGGGCCGGAAATATGATAATGTCAGTCCGTTACTATATTAGGAAATAAAATTCTGACTGGAATTATCAAAAATTATCTAAAAAAGGAAAGATTTTCCTGATTTTTTTTTTAGTTCAAACTCAAACCTGACCCTTTTATATATATTTCTGGGTCCTAGAGTGGGTAAAAAAAAAATACAATGTCATTCAATAGGGATAAAATAGGATTATAACTTAACTATTTAACTCATTTTTTTTTGATGATTATCCATAGTCAGAAAAAAAAATGGGTGATAAAGAAGTTTGTGACCAAATAGACAAAAAAAAACAGTCTAACAGTCTTCTAGAAAATCTAGATCTTCAAAACACGTGAACAAAGCATATCAAATACGTATTATCAATCATCGGTCAACACTTTTTAAAAAACCGTTTTTTACTAAAATAAAAAAAAATTACATAATAACATGTACTGAAATTTTACATGTAGTTTTGTATTATGTCGGAGCTATCATGTATTAATTTTTGTCAGAATTGGATGATTATTGAACTACTTTTACTATAAAAAACTTCTAAGTGAACGAAAAAATGCAAATTTTGATGTATATGCAAACATGAAAAAATCTTGTATTACCGTAGTTTGTGACACTAAAATATTTGAAACTTCG
>QZLH01000013.1:166385-187650 GCA_003833135.1 Oehlia diaphana
TACCCAACAAAAGAAAAATCGTCGGACTAAAGTTAAATTATCTCAAGGTACATCACGAACAGGTGGATCTCGTAATGCAGATAATTTAGAATTGTCACACTTACCTAATGACCAAATCAGTTTACTAAAGAAAAAACGTAAACAAACAACCCGGAAGAAGAAAAAATACTTGAGGCGTTATTAGTTTATGAAGATGAGTTACCAGACTCAGCTATTAATGAGGTTCTTGATAAACTTTCAAGTGATTAGAATAAAACTAAAGTTAAAGCAGCGTGGAGATACCGTAAATCTAAAATTCAAATTATAAATAATAACAATAATAAATAATGTAAATTTTTTGTTAAATTAACGTTATTTTACAAAATGAACAAATAAATACAATAAAATTTTAAAATTATAATCTAAACAATATTAATTACTGATTAATTAGGTGCAAAAAACTAAAAATTATAAAATTTCGGCAAAATTTATTAATCTAACCACCTTTTGACAGATATGTTTTTCGATCGTACATAAAAAGTTACGTATAATTGGTAATTTAAGATCGCGTTACGTTTTCATATAAACTTGCATCTCTGGGTTAAGTCCAAAAAAATAGAAAAGGTTGTTCAAATAGGAAAATTTTGTACAAATGTTTTTTCGCAAAGAAAATTATTGGAATATGTAGATTAAACCTTTAGTAAATAAAAGTAATTAAAATGTGAAGTTCGTAACTTGAAAAAAAAAGTGTTTTGTATTAGAACGGAATTCACGTGATTTAACGTTACACCAATTTCATATTAATGATCGGCAGTTCCTGTGACATGATCGATGATTGTTGATAAGAAATTTGTGACCAAATAAACAATAGCGTTACACAATATCGTAACCATTAATGCAAATGTACAATTTGTACAATGACTAAAAAAAAATTAGGATCACATAATAGCTTTACACAAAATCATAACCATAAAACGAGTAATAAATCAAAATCAATATATTTTATGGTTCTTTTTTTTTTTTTAAAAAAAAAAAATGAATAATAAAAATGATGATAGAGATACAAGTAGTAAATGGACGCAATGGATTAATGATGGCATTACCAATGAATATATTAATTATTACGATTATAATGAATTTCAAAATATAACATGTATGTATAGGTAATGGAGGGTTTGGTGATGTTTATCGAGCAAATTGGGAAAATTCAAATACCGTTGTTGCATTAAAATCTTTGAAAAATGACGATGATTTTATGAAAAAAATTGTTAATGAGGTATAATATTCTTTATTATTTTCTTAGTTTCCTTATCGTTTGTTAACATATGCTATATATACAGTGTATATCGTATTTATATTTATTTTATACATATAGATAATTTTGATGCATAAAGTTAACTTTCATACAAATATTATTCAATTTTATGGTATTACCAGCGATACAAGTAAGTAATTTATAAAATGATTTACAACTTATTGCTAACTCCCACACAATCATATCCATACTACATATATATTAATATATTCATATTCATTTTCTTTTTAGATCAAGTATATCCTCCAAATTATTTATTTGTTCTTGAATATGCAGATAATGGAACTTTGAGAAATTATTTAAAAATAATTTTAATAAATTGGATTGGAATATCAAATTACAATTTGCAAATCAAATTGTCGATGCTGTCTCATGTATACATCGAAAAGATATTATACATCAAGTATTTTATTCTTAGAATTCGCAAGTAAATAATCCAAGTGTATTAATTATTAATTCTTTTTATAAAACAGCATTCTGATAATATCTTGATTCATCAGAATAAGATCAAATTAGCAGACTTTGGTCTTTCATGTAGAGCTGGACTTTCATGTAGAGCTGGAGTATCAAATTACGTAAAGGATATTTTTGGAAAGATACCTTATGTTGATCCGCAACGTTTTAAAAATCAATCAAATAACAATAATAAGAAATCAGATGTGTACAGCGTCGGAGTACTTTTATGGGAAGTATCTTCTGGACAACAACCATTTGAATCTTATAATAGCCCTCATGACGAAACAGCGTTAACGTTGCATATTCTAGATGGAAAAAGAGAAACTCCAATTCCTGATACACCAACTGATTATATTAACATTTATACAAGTATGAATATATTTATTATTCGTTTTTGATTATTGAGACATGCTTACTCTTTTATTTAATCAAAAACAATTTTCAGAATGTTGGCAAGATAATCCAAACGATAGACCAGACATGCAACAAGTATTTTCCGAACTCATTAATTTGAAAAAAAAATCTTTTTTAACCGAGGAAAATATAGATTCTAATGAAAATAGCAAAGTACCCAAGGAAAATAATTTTAATAACAGTTAATTAGTATTAGTTCTATGTAAAGTGATCTTACTTTAAAATATATTTAAAATATCTTGTACTTTATTTAACCAACTTGTGTGTAATTTATTTTTATTAAACAAATGAAAAGATATACAGTAAGTAATAAAAACATTTATTTCAAATATTGTGAATGCATAGTATTGTATTCTCGTTACAATATTTTTATTGCACCTAAATCAAAAGATTGATTTGTAAATTTCCAAGATACAATTCAAATACTCATATTAAAATGAGCAACCGATAGCATGTTGTAAAATTAGTTTAATGCAAATGATCCTGAAGTGAAAATCTCTATTCATTAATAAGTGATAATTTTTTTTTAAATAATTATCACTAAATTACAAGCTTGTCGTACTGAACTGACTGTCACTCATAAATTCGATCATGAAAATTGCAAAATTAGATATAACGATCCGCTCAAAATTAAAAAATGAGATATATAGTTAATTAAATTTACTCAATTTAACGTATTACTTTCAAAAATGGATTGATTACCTATCCATTAAAATAAACCGGATTTTATTCTAACATTTTTAAATAATAACCTTATTTTTTTTTTAAAGATTAAGTATTCTTGGTTCTAAGAGTTTTTTTTTTTTTTTGTTAAGGTAAAGATTGTATTATTTAGTATGTGCGATGTTAAAGTACAAAAGTCGAAATATTACGCAAGTTATTGAAATTTAATTTGGTGGCGCAGTAGTCTATAGGAATCATAAAATAAAAAGTTTATCATTTCTGGTAAAAAGCTTTTAAAATTCCTTTTTGTTCATATTCACAGCTGTTCTACAAGTTTATTTAAAAGTCAGAATGTAATTAGTGATGTCGTTTTAACTTTACATATATATAAAAAAAAAAAATATGCCTTAATTAAATATTGTAAGTCGAAAATGACTCAAACCCACCTTTGGAATCGTACAGAACGGGTAAAATACATTTATTACACTATTATTATATAAAGTAAATATTTATTTGAAAAAATTGAAAAAAAAAATGGTTTGTGAAGTTTTTGCGTCACAATGGCACACATATATTGGATGGATATATTCGTGATATTTTGTAATATAATATTTGTAACAAATTAAAATTTTTTGTTTAAAATGATTTTTTTATTAATAACTTTAGAAATCTCGAACATATAATACATTAAAGTTTATCAACTAATAAAATGGTTGGCATGAAGGCAAAGTAAATTAATTCTTTATTTAAATTATTAAATATTTTAGCTTGTAAATTATAAGTTTATGATAATTAATTATTACTAAATTCTAGTGCTTATAACGATTTACGAATTTATGATATTTTATAAATTATTTTTACCTATAAATAAAGTAAATTAACATTTTATCAATAACAAAAATTATTCTGCTTTTGTCTTTTTTTATTCACGGGACAAAATTTGTTATTGCAGTATTTTTATTATAAATATAAGTAATTTCAAAAAGTTAAAGAGCCAGATGGCTGGGACGTATAATTTATAGCTACCATAGGGGTTTATATTAATTTCTGGACATGACTAATCAGTATTTCGAATTGGCCTACAACTATTATAATAAAAACTTAAGCAATTTTTTTGATTAAGTTGCTTCATTACGTCAATTATATATTTACTACTCCCATAATTATAAGTATTTTATTACGTCACATCAATTATTTCCCATAATTATATCATTTTATTCAACGGCAGTAATAAAAATATTTGTGTTTAAACCATTTCAACTTTTCGCTGTAAATAAAAAATTTTTCTTAATATATTAATTGCCGATCCGTCTAAGATCGGCATTGCGTCACTAATAAAATTCTGTGATAATAGCGATAAAAAAATAAGCATTTTTTACATCTCACGCGCGGAATAAATTTCCACCCATTTCACAAACAGGTGTTTTTTTAGCAAATATGGCTGGTCATAATTATATTTCTGTTACTGGTTTTCTTTAATTTTCACCTAGTTTTAATAATAAAAATATTTCAAAAAAGTCTTTAAAACCAACTTTGAAAGCTAAAAAATTATATGTTTTTAATGTAAATAAAGCAATACAGTAAAATAAAATTTTGAAATGTCCTATATTTTAAGGTGTAAATCTGACGCGCGTACATAGTAAACTCATTATTTTGCATATGAACGTATATATATATATATATTTTCTTTTTTTCAAGTATTTTTTCAGTATATTAGTATATCATGTGTCTTTTATTTATAGTTAATATTTTGTCTATGAAATATCCTTCCTTGAAGTTTGTGTTCTAGCACAAAAGCGGTAAATTTAACCCTGAATTTTATTAGTAACTCAGTGCAGATTTTAGACGGATCGGTAATAAAATAGATTTAAAATCTTAAGAAGCTTATACAATAAATACTAAATACTTCAAATATTTTAATCAATTATTTCATCATGATATCACCAATTGTAAATGTAATATCATGACTAAGCAAAATATATCTATGATTTCTTGAAAGAAATTGTATCCTTGCATATGAATTATTATTTTTGTTAAGCTACTAGAATTGAAAATATATAAAACAGATTATATTAAACACTATTAAATGAAGAAGAATCTGGTGAAACTTATCAAAATATTAATTAGATCAGCATCAAAAAAATTTAAGAGAAATTCGATTTTTTGTAATTTTAAATTTCAAATTTCTTTGGAGGAATTTCTAGAAAATTGGAGATCATCTTGTGCTTTATATATTATATCTGATTGTATTCATAAATGAGATGATTTATGTAAATGTAAAATAATTAAAAGATTTAATAACGATTCTTTATACTTCCTGGATGCAATAAACATATGAAGAATATTTATTTTAATTAAAACTTTTATAAACATTATTACATTGTAAATTTGTTTTTAAACTAGTAATACATGTTAGATTACTAATTTTAAAATAATATATGTAATTATCATAAATCTAAATAAAAGCTATATGATCTAATTTAAATTTTTTCAAAACTTATGTCATTAAAATAAATCTTCAGATCATTATATTCTCGAACTATAATATTATAAAATTCAAATTCCTTCACTTCATCTTCCAATGAAAACAATTCTATACTTTCAGAGATAGTATCATATTGATCAATGACACTATCCATAATAGCTAAATATTTGACTCTTTTCTTTTTTATAATATTTTCTTTTATACAGGGTAAAATATTATTATCATGATCTCTACTAATATTATTGATTAATAATTTGTTAATAAAAGTATTCTGAGAATTTTTCAAGAATATTTCAAAATCATTTGTACTAATATTAAAATTCAAGCATAAATATTCTAATTTAAGTGGAAGATTTTGACCTAAATTTCTTAATATAATTGAATTAGGTTCAGTATTATATAATATATCAATAGTAAGATAATTAAGTTTTTGTCTCATATTTTCAATTAAATTCAAAACTAAATAATTGAACTGATTTTTAAAATGGTATAAGTCAAGAAGTTTAATATTTTTACAATATTTTAAAATTAATTCTAATAATTTTTTTAATTGTAAATCATTGTCAGCATTGTCAGCATATAAAAAACAATACCCAAAATTCTCTAAATAACCACCAGATTTTTGTAAGAATAATTCCAATAATTCAATTTTTATCACCTCACTTAAAAATAAAGATTTAAGTTTAAATGGTTTAGTTAAATTAATAATTTGTTGAATAAAATTATTTAAAGAATAACAATTAATTATATGAACAGATTCTAAAACATTAAGTTGTTCAAATACTTTATCTAAATTGATTACTATATCATGAAATTTGATGTAATAAAATACGATTGTATTTAAAGAATTTGAAAAATTATTTGATAATAATAATGATTGATATAAAGAAAAACTTCTATTATGACCCAATACAAATTTTTTAAGAATTTGATGTGAATTAAGAATTATTTCTGATATATGATTTTTAATTGATTCAAGTTTAATAATAATAATTGATGAATCAGTGATAATACGAAGTTTTAGATTTTTAATATTATTAATAAAATTTGGATTTTGTAATATTAATTCAAGAATATCATCAATATATAAATTAAAACTAGAATAATCAGTAACTTCAATTTCAAAAATATGTAAATTTACTTCATTATCAATAAACAATTTAAATAGTAACATATTAATTAATTTTTTAAATTCAATTACTGAATGTCCATCCGAATCTAGTAAAAAATATCTTCTTCCAGGTTTTAAAGTTTCAAACCACTTTTTAATAAAAAAAATAATACTCTCCGTATTCAAATACTTTATAAAACTGGGATAGTTAAAAAGTGTACTTGATGGTAATAAATTATCATTAATTATATTATGTTCATTTAATTTTGATCTTAAATCATTATTTAAATTATTTAAGTAAAATTCAATAATATTATAATTTTCTGTAGGAATTAAAAATGGATTTTCCCATAATAATGGAATCGCTAAACGACACCATAATCTGTTGACTAAAATACATGAATGTAATGTTGAAAAATCATTTTTAAAATATTTTATAATATCATATGTTAATTCAGGCAAATCTCCTGAAAATATTTTTGAACATGACATTTTTAAGTGAAAGAGAAAGAGAGGTTATTTGTGTATCACAAATTCACAATATCGACTGTATTTATTTATTTTCGGGATTCCGATATTGTCACACAATTTGTGTCGTGTAACATGTTCTTCCGAAAATTTTCACATGCATTCTGCACATCACAATTCGGTCAAAATTTACTATAAAACGTCCCAGTCATTTAATCTATCTAATTAGATTACCCTGTATAAATAATTAGAATCGTGTATCATTGAAAAGTGTGATATTCTTGCGTCTGATCTATTCGTATTTATCATCGTATCATAATTAAGGAAATTTGATTGACCTTCCTGACTACGATAACCAATCTTAAAAAATTCAGTTAAAATTTTAATTAACTGGAAATGTATTAATTTAAACAAGAAAAATATAATTTTTCTTATTAATTGCATTTTATTTCCGCATCATTACTAATCATTTCTATAATAATAATTTTTTTTTTTTTTTATTTTTCAGTTTTTACCGTAAAGATCAAAACTACCTTTTTAATCTTTTTCTTTTATTAATTTTTTCTTTTATTATTATTGTTTCTTTTGGTTAACTTAACCAATTATTGGATTTTTTAAGGGATTTTTTTAATCGGAATTTATCAAAATTTTGGAATTTTTTTTTTTTTAACCCAAAAATCATTGCTTATTCTTTTTTTGGTTTTGGTCAAGGCTATAATCAGATTAGAACTATGTCCTACAGCTTTTTCAATTTTTTTAGTCAACGGATATTGTTTCTGACTAATAAATTCACATGAAAATTTTTTTTTTTTTGATATTAACGAATTTTTTCTTTAGTGAGATTGTTTTTAATTATATAGATACATAACAATATTAATAATTTTGTAATTATTATATAGATACATAACAATATTAATAATTTTGTAATTAAATCTAGCGGATGGTCCTTTCCAATCATAATCCCACGACGCTTTCTTAGATGTTTTGCGTTTAAACTGTTCGTCTAATCGTGATAATAAAATCTATATCAATATAACTAAAAAAATTTGTCTGATGGATTAGTCTCCACATGAATAATTTGAATTATGTAAATTGAAATCATATAATTAAATCATGACATGCCTTCGCCTGATCTATTTATGGTTAAAAACTATTCGATCCGTGTGCATTCCAATTAACTAATCCAATTTCAGTTAATTAAATTTTACCTTAACCAGAATTTTTTTTTTTTTTTTTGATTACTAATTCAAATATTTTTAGCTTTTTTTGATTTCATTTTTTTTTCAAACCGAAAAAAATTTTTCTCCCTTTTTCTTTTTTTCGGTTTAGTTTTTTTTCAAACTTAAAAATTTATTTTTTCCCCAAACTAAAAAAAAATTTTTTTTTATTAAATAATCCTTATTGTTTCGGTCTTTTAAGACCAATTTTTTTATATTATTTTTTTTTTCAATCTTCTTTTTAGACCATATTATTATTTTTTAAAATTTTTCACTCTTTTTGGACTGAATTATTGTCCTTTTTTTTCAGAATATTTTCGGTACTTATTTTTTTTTCAGATTCCATTTTTTTCAGAAATTTCCCTTTTTTTAAACGATTTCTTTATCCTTTTTCTTCCCCAAAATTTTTTTTCTTTTTCTTTCAATTTTTTATTATTAAATAGAGAAATAAAATATTATATTAAATATATTTACAAAATTATTATTTATTTTTAATATAACATGTAGGAAAATTGTATAATGGTGTAGTTAGCCGAAAAATAATTAGCCGTAACGTGATCTGGACCCGGCTCAGGCGTAGATCGACTAGATCGTGTTGTTAAATACATATAAACTTAGTTTAATATAATATTTAATGGGATAAATTAATATACTATCTATAATAATAAATGAAATAAGGGTAAAACTAACTATTTTACTTTTAACGATACATACTATTGTTTCATCTAATTAACTTATATAATAATAATAAATTAAAATTTTTACAAAACAAATATAGAATTATTAAATTTTATTTTAATTCGTGAGATAATATATATTTTCTTTTATCGAGAACTCGGAATGGTCAATTTAAGAAATTAAAAATTATCTAAACGGGCAATTCAAAATTATTCATAATGTAAATATAACAGTATTTTTTTATTTTATTATAGATGGTAGATTTAATATTTTATAAATTGCAATTTTAATAATTTATTTTCTTAATCTCTATGATGAAATTTTAATATTAAATTTAGTTTGGATCATATTTAACTTTTTTTTTACTTATATCCATGCATAATTTACTTTAACTATAAGTGAAGAAGCCTATTTATAATTTATTCACTTATTTGAAATAGAAACTAAGTTAAAAATATAGTTTTAAAGTCCAATATATAGTAATCTTGCAAGATTGGTGTTAAGGAATTTAACCTTTAATATTATCCTAATTCACTCTAAATTACTTGTAAGTAAATTGATTCTAATCATGGTAAATAAATACCATATTTAACATATTTCTTTTATTCCTTAATATACAATTAATGATAGTGAATATCTTTACTTATTTATTTGAATATTATTATACAAGAAATTAAATAATGTATAAGAAATTCTTTTATTGTCTAAACCATTCCAATTTGCTACTGCAAGCAAAATAAAAATTTCTTAATTAAATATGGAAATTAAATTTAAAATAAATATATACAATAAATACTTCAATATTTTTCATCATAAAACGAAATTTTCTTTATCACCGATTGTAAATATCTGATCACGACGAATCAAAAAATCATCATGTACCAGCACCTTAAGAAATTGTATCACATAAAACTTGGTTTGTCGATATGTTATAAATATTGCGTGGTTAACTTACATAAGCCAATACAAAATAACATAGGATGCCCTACATGAGTACTAAAAGACAATATATCTGTTGAGCTTGAGGTTTTTATATTGTATCACGTGTATGATTTAGATAACTTTGGGCCAGAATTTAGAACTGAAATTTAAAATCACGTCGATTTATACCTTCATTGATTGCGAAACGTTTTTTATTTCAATTTAACGAATAAAAAAACCGTTTCGCAAACAGTTTTTAATTATTTAAATAAAAAAACGTAGCGCAAACCACAAGTTCAGTATTTCGAGATAATACTGTCTTAGATGTTAATTTTCCGGGTCGTTCTTAAGTAGAGAATTTTATTACGCTTGTAATTCAGTAAACAAACATGGTCAACTAAAGCCAAAGTAAAAAATTTTCAAAATAAATAAAAATTAAAAAACTTTATTATTTCATAGCTATCTGTAAGTAAAAGTGATTTTGTTAGTCACTCCTACACTATACATTATTACTTCATATAAAACATAATATATACTTATAACTTTTATGGGATTTTTTGACCAAATTTTTTTTTAACACACAACAAATAATCAATGATTCCGTTTGTTTCTAACATAATAAATATACCTGTATCCAAAGACTCAACTCCTAGCAAAAGGCAAATTTCTTTTCAATGTTGAACAATCGCTCGAATTTCAATGGTGGCTGACTGTATCAAATATATGGATCAGGTTCAGCCGTTCAGGAATAAAAATTATAATTATTTTCATAAGTTTTATTTGCCGATTTAACAAACATAATAAATCGATCACCTAAAAAAATGAGCCATTTAAAAATCAAAATTCAAATTATATTTTTAAACAGGAAATATGGGTTAAGATCCACTTTCTAAAAAAGTGAAAAGCATAAGCATTCAAAATTATCTAAGATTCAATTATAAATGAGCAAAATGATTTCTATCTACCAGAAATTATTAATGTAAATTGTTAAATACAGTAAAAAAACATACAACTGAAAAGCAGAACTTAGAAGAAAGTTGAGACAAAAGAAATTACAAATATAATATATAAAATATACGAACTTTGTCATTCATATTTTATTAGAAATCATAGACAAGAGTTAGATTTCAATTTCTTTCTTGAACGAAATAATATTTGGTTGAATGAGTATTATGAAATTCCCAATCTAACTACATTTAGTTTCGTCTTTATACTCCAAATCGGTTTAAAAAATTTGAGCAACATTGCTGGTGAATTCTTATAATTCTTATAGATTCTACACATAAATCCAACAGGGAAATATAATGCAAATTAGTGCATGATTTATAGGAAACTAAAAGATCATTTAGAACCTGATTCTAAATAATCAGGTCGTATAAAAGGTGGGAAAACATTGAGAAAATTTATTCCACCATTAAATAAATACTATATTAAATGATGCTTCTTTTTTTAGTAAAAATAATAAAAATTTATTCTAATTTTATTCATGAAGAAAAAATATTTTATTCACGAAAGAAAAAAAATAATTGAAAAATAAAAATTTTTTACGTTATATTACATAATTTATCCGATAATCATTCCGAGAAAAACCTAAGCATCGCTTCCAAAAATAGTAGCTGGATAGATAGATTATCGAGCCACAGAGGATTATGGATAGGATAGAGTTAGGTTAAGATTAGGATTAAGGGGTTAGGATTAGTATTAGAAGTTAAGGTTGGATTAGAGAGCCGTAAATCGGTTTGGTATTCATAACCGTAGTTGGAATAATATTTCTCTTGAAGTTGCAACTCGTAGTCCGAGAGAATGTCGAAACAGGTGAGACTATGTTATATTCATTATATTATTAATGCTTAGGGCGTGTTACTAGCCTCTTTGTGTCAGTAGCGCAGCACTGCGCAGCAACGTAATTTGGAACGTTCTTTAATCGTACAGTATTCAATTATATTAATAATTATTTTATTTTTATCTAAAAGATGGAATTGGATTATTTACGGTGGACCCAATAATTTTACGGTGGCAGTACACGTGATCACATGCAATAATTTTTCTTTATGCTTTTACAAATTAATCATAAACTTAGCTCCACCCATAGGCTAGGAATGATTCGAAGACTTGGAGGTAATCAACAATAATTATTATTATCATTTTTTTTTTTTAAGCAAAATATTTCATTTTAACCAGGTTCTTTTTGATAATAGTTGTCAATTATCGTCAAACTCCTCGTTTCAGGAATGCTATGTTAGTTTAATTAACTTCAATTTTTATATTAAATTTTATTGTAATTTTATCGTAATTAAAAAAGTTTTAATTCTCTTTAGTCGAAATGCAGCTTCAAATAATCCGAAAACATCGTGATATTAGGATGACATTAGATTATATTTTAAATAAATAAATAATCGACTTTATTTTAGCATTTATAACACAATGACATTCTCATCATTTTAATGTGCTTTAATTATCATAAATAAAAAGAAACATCTTATTATGTCCACAGTCCATTCTTTGAATATGCCATTTAAAAATGACGGACTTTTACGTAATCAATCCCGTATAAAAAATATTGATTAACATAGATGAAGGACTTCAATGATAACACACCAAAATATAGGGAGCGACTCTACCGATCGATTAATCACGTGAACAAACCGGTTTCGACATGTGTGAAATGGATTCCTGATTCCAACGCTTAATAACGAAGCATTACACAAGGTATCAGGAAAAAAAGATATCAGATACGAAGACCTTAAACTTCTACACGAAGACATTCATTTATCAATACATGGCAGAATTATTTAATGCCTGTATTAAAATTAAAATTGGCAATATGTCCACAGTATGGAACAAAGGTTTACTATTCCCTATACCTAAACCTAAAGAATGGAATAGTGAAATCAACAACACTCGCCTAATAATTTTATTAGACACGATCAGTAAACTATTTGTCAAAATCTTAACCAACAAAAGACCAACAAAGTCCTGTCAAAATATAACTTTTTACAACCAAATAACCGCGCTGGTCTCATAGGACAAACCCACATCACAACCGCTACAAACCATTCAACATATCATAGAAACAGAAAATTAGACTACTAATTCCACTTCTGAAAAACCACTCTGGATTGGTCTTCAAGGTATTAGTAATGCTTATGATTATGTTAATTTATCTTTACCAAAACTATCACTACAACGATTACATTTTCCCCCAAAGATCCACGATCCTCACACAATTTTTCACAGATAGACACAACCAAATCATCCCTCATAAAGGATTAAGTTCCTCCTATAACATATTACAAGGAATAGACCAGTGTGAAGTCATTAGCCCAATATTGTGGATATGCTACTACGACACCTTGTTCCATCGTATCAATTCAACCACGGACTGTAACAAGCAACAAAATTAATAACATCTATAACAGAAACTCCGACCACTTATTATTACTAAAACTGCTCCGGTAGGATACCTTGATGATACAAGCTGGTTCACTCTCACAATTGAAAAATAATTTACAAATTGCAAATACCTTTTACGAATTCACCAACATTTTCGTCAACCATGATAAATACGAAATCCTTACGAACGACATCAAATTTTGCAACAAAAAAATAGATATACATGTTGCCAACAACAAAATCATCAAAATCAAAGTCGCTTCCCGAAACGCCAGCAAAAGAATTTTAAGCGTATATATCAACGCCTTTCACTCAAGCGGCCCTACCTTTAAAAAATTGAAATAAACAGACCGTTCCTTCGCGCATATTATGAGAAACAAGAAAATCACCCATGATCATTTAATTAATTAATTTACATCACGATCCGGGTATATCAACCAGTTTACGTTTTAACGGAACAACAATGCAACAAACAGGACCCCGAGTTATATATAGGAAATCGGCACACATTTACTATTAGATCTACACATTCTTCAGGGCCGGAACTATGTAATGCTGGTCGGCATTATACACAAATGGAACGATGTACATAATTTTGGCTCATTTTACCAGGACCTGACCTGCAACAACTTCCTAGCTCCTTTAAAAAAATTATTTAAATACAAACTCAATCTTCCCATCAGTACCCATAATAACATCATTCACAACAAACTCTTTCCTTGTATGAATAGTTTTTTTATAACCAATTTTACGCTCACGCGGCCATCACCAACGCACTATTTATTATTATATACGAGTGTCAATTACGAAATCGGTTATAAAAAAATACTAAACACGCAATACGAATATATTTTCCTACATCAGAAGATCTCAAACAACTACCAACCAAGCCTCACACGTTGACACACATATTACAGGAGGCACTACGCCTATTACGCGTCATATTTCGAACTTAACCAAAAATGATATTATATATCACTCAAAAACAAACGAATTATATTTCTGGACCAAGCCAATACTGTTGATGGAGCTTTCCTTGAAACTTGGACTAATATTAAAACTCAACCATATAATTCTTTCAAAGGACGAACTCCTAATTGGTTCCAAAAATTAGAGACAAACGACACTTTTCCAAATTAAAATGGAAGATTATTTAACCCTCTCCAGTCTCCTACAATCAATAACTTAAACTACAAAGTTCCTATATTAAAGTACAACTTTACTTTAGACCTCCCAACAAATGGACAGTTAATTAGGATGCGATTACTTCACTACCAATTTTTGGGAAAACTATTGAGCAAGTTAATCATCCGGATACACTCTCCATTACATACCGTGCTCATTACATCAATATACCAATACCACACGAAGTCAACTCAGGTCGTACGCCCAGAAAACTCACGAGCATATTAAATCCATCCTGGTTGCCAACTTCACAAACCGCGCGACCAAAATGCGTTGTCATGACATGTACAGTACAACGGCGCTAATTACTGTAAATCCATGACAAACATCATCGGCCATATTCGGCACAACGATTATTACACAAAGCATCGGTTTTCCCGGTTTCATCAATTTTGACTCTCAAAACTCTGGATTCAAATTTATGAATCACACATCTCACGTGACTCCGCCTACGCCACAAAATGATAGTGTCTGAAATCTAAATGCCTTCAGACATCAATAACATCTTTATAATACTAACCTCAATCAAGCATCACCTTACCACATTCCTCGGTGCATCATAGGTGACGACGATAACATTCAATCACTTATCAAAATCGCCAGATCTCTGGAAAAAAAACCAACTTGAGATTCTTCACAGGCGGCTCACTAATTTCTCACGACGAACGAAACCACAAACAACATCCGTGGGTTTTGGATGGACAGAAGTTTCATCCCACTCGTCACCACCAATAACATATAATGGTAGCACTACCTTCAACTATCGTCTTGTAAGACAGAAGGTTACGGACAACTTATTGCTATAATTTGCTGTCCTAACCACAACAACGTGCACATTTTTACGGATTCACGGAACACTATATCCACTTATCAAAAAATTACTAACAAACTAGTAATGGGTTACCACCCCAGTCTACGTCTATATTTAATTAAATAAAATAAATTTAATAACGAAGCATATCAAGCACATCCGAGCACAATGGATACTAGTAACAAGTATATAAAAATTGTATTATATGAAAATCTATTTTTTTTTTACCATCAAAACAATTATATCATAAAATTATAAATCGACGATGACAAATTTTCACATTTATTTACTTAAATAATTTAGAATTCGGAATATCAAATATATGAAAATCTGGTCATATATTTCATTTTTTTTCATTCTCCGCATTGCTGTATATATTCATTTGCATTCATAGTATTTTATCGTTTATTCGATTACATGTTCCGTATTGTATAATATTATAATATTATACGTTGATATGATAATAATAAATATTAATAATTACTCGATTAACTTTATCGATTTTAAAAGTACAGTATTTAGAGCCATGACATGTCACTGGCTACTGGTACGACTCTAGTGTTACGATCCGGATGAACATCAATCCATAATTAATTTTATATCCATAGGATCATCCGGATAATCCGTCAGATTAATCCGGGATTTTGTCATGCTTAATTCGAGCTGAGTTTTATGGTGCTGACCCGAATTATAATTCCAAAAAAGGAAATAATGTTATACACATCCAAAAAAGGAAAGAATTGGCATAGCACAGTAAACGAATCATCCGACTGATGAATTTCGAATTGGATATCCGCCGGATTGACGGATTAACTTTGGTCCGGATCTTAACACTAAGGTACGACTATAATATACGGTAAGTTTACATGATTCGTCTCATTAAAGCTGAATTATTCACTTAGAGTTAGTACATTTTTGTTGGTTAAAACAAAAAGTTGAATAATCTTACATTTCAGAGAGAGCTGATTGGCTTATTTATATAAAAATATCATAAAACAAAATGACCTTTAAAAATTTCAAAAAAAAGGTAAAATTTAGTTGTTCAAATTCGGGAATAATCAGCGTGTAGTACTCTAAGGTACACAATAAATCGTTAACGAAATAAAAAATTTTTTTTGATGCATAATGGTTACATAAACTAATAAAGTTAATGAGCTTTAAATTTGTATTCACCAGGATTCATAATTTTTGGCTGGAAATTATCGCATAATTTCCGATTAACTATTCTTAGCTAATCACATGATTTAAATTTTTTATCGTAAAGAATATAAAAAAAAAAATTTTTTTTTTGTCTTAATGTCCTATATAAAGAAGCGAGATGATTTCAAAGGAAAAAAAAAAGGAAAGAGAACTCTGAGATACAATAAATCTTCTACTTTCATATTAAATTTTGATTTTTTTTTCCCTTTTACTCGCTCAACGTGAGCTACTTTTAAAACTTAAATATTCCATAAAATTTAAATTTTGAGCTTATTTATAATAAAAATATACCATTATTCAGTTTATTAGCATATAAAAACTTTTTACACATAAAGAAACGGTTTGATTTTTCAAACATTCAAATTTCAAAAGTATTTTAACATACTTATTCTCTATGTCAGAGTTTATTATTTTTTTCTTGTCTCATTTTCTTAGCGCGTGATACATTTTTCGGCATTATTTTTTTTATTAAAAAACACTTTCGTAACATTCTTTTAATCATTTTGGTAGTCCCATAATTTTTGTTACCCTCAAAAAAGTTATTACTTCTATTCCCTAAATTTCATTTTTTTTTAAAATAACTACAATATAGCAAAAAAGGCGACGAATGCAAAAGTCTTATTGCAACACGTGATTTAGAAATTAACAATGAATAGCTATCAACAAACGCAACAAACCATGCAATTGAATGAGTTTAAATTATTTTATCAACCTCCAAATGATAAAAATTTTTATCATGTAAATTTTAAAATGATTTCAGGATCTTCGGAAAATTGGGAATATAGTGATTACGATTACGATTTCTTTTATCAGAGTTTAGATGCTAGTTATTACGTCACATGTAAATTATTACCACCTTCTTTGATTATTAATATATTAAATAAGGAATTTTATGATATTGACTTCGATTTAAACGACCTGAAACGTAAACATACATTAACTTGGGGTCAAAAATATAATCTCGAACTAAGTTTAAAACAAGAACTTCCTTTTCTAAAAGAGAAAATTTTAAAAAGGTTCGTGTCCTAAAAATTTTTAAACTTATAATTTTATTTAACTCTCGATTAACATTTATTCATTCATCACGATTACCAGAGATTTCTCAAATACTTCAATTGACCAAATTCTTATTCAATCATCACAACAAGCGAATGAACTTAGATTATTCCATCAACCACCATACGATGATTACATTTATAATGTTGCTTGTAAAATCACTTTACAAAATTACAATCAAAATGACGATGAAGATTACGATTATGAATTTTTTTATCAGATTTCAAATGATATTATTAATACAAAACATATTAAATGTAAGATTTTATCATCTCCTTCAGTTATAAGTTTATTGAACAAAAAGATTCATGGAATTTATTTTGATATAAATGACTTGAAACGAAAACATGTATTAGCTTTGTATCAAAAATTAAATCTCGAACTAAGTTTGAAACAGGTTTTTCTTCAAGTCCCCGAAAGTGAAATGGGATCAAGTGGAAATACAATTTCTTCTAATGGAAATATAGAAAGCAATGTGAGACAAACAGTTTCATCAACTGACAGTCAAAGTTATTTCGATAATATCATACCCCCCCCCCCGCGATGATCAATCACAATTTAATATAGTTTAATATTTTATTATTTTTTTTTTTCTTTTAGCAAAAAAATTTAGGCTTAAAAATTATGTTACAATAAATTTGTTATGAATAGTTAAAATTACTTAAGTATTTTGTAAAATCTTATATTCTTTTATTTAAAGTTTATATAGTATTTAGAAATTATTAATAATTATTTTTAAAATTTAAGAATAATTCACAATAGAAAGTGTAAAGGTTAAGTTAATATGTTGAAATTTTGAGGCTCTTGATAAATAAAATATTTTTGAAACATATTTTTCTTATACAAAAATTTATTAAATATATAATTTACTATTTCTATAAAAAGTCCATTTCATATAAAAATCATCCGGATATACAATAACAGTGAAATAAATAAAATAAAATAACCCAAATTTTTTATTCATACAATGTTTAAATCGACACCTTAATAAAAAAAACTTATTGTAATCGTTCTCTGTCATGTAGAAAATGATAAACAAAAATTATGTGTAAACGGAGTTACGGGTCGTTAAGCTCGCAAATAAGTAAAATCGACGTTGAATTGTGACTCAGAGAAAATTACTCAGTGAATCATAGGACTTTCAAATATTACTTATTTTGGGTCACAAGGATTTCATTGAGTTTATCTTATTTTAGGTAGCATCTTTTGTCGTGCGATAACATGAAACTGCATGTAACATACTCCTGCGTTAATCTTTCATCAGGTTTCTTAATTTAGGTTTTATGTGCGACTTCCCCTTTTTCTTTCACATAAAGATAATATGTCACGGGATAGTAATTTACTGCGGTTTACTTAATTGACTCGTGATTTGCACCACGTGATAAAACAGCACGTTTTTATAACTAGGCCAACTGGTTGGTTACACAATATAGTTTCGCCGTCACCCCTGAATTTCATTTTTTAAAAGCCTAAAACTTTTGACACACAACGTTTCTAAAAGCCGATGTTCGAGAGTAGATTAGTGTTGGTAAGAGTCATATATACCAAATTTTCATGGCTATTAAAGCGTTCTCAGGTCAAAGTTTTTATATAGCTTATTAGAAAAACTATTATTTCGAAATATGTATTAAAAAATTTTTTAAAAAAACGATAAAAAATATTTTTTAACAATAAATATCACTTTTATATTAAAATTTTATTAAATACATTCTCTTTTATTAGTGAAAACTGCATACAACTAATTATTGTGGACATTTACTATAGACAATATTTTATTCAGTTTTTTTTTAAAAAAAAAGGTTTAAAAGTTATAAATTAAAAGTCTATATAAATAACTTGTTTTAGACTTCTAAATATTGATTTATTCATCATAAATACTAAAATAAAGCCGCCGATGTTGTTTTCAGAGAAGGTCAAACATTAATTTAAAGTACTTGGACGCGACAAAACAGATGTAAAGATGATATCATTAATACTAAAGGAGGTTATACGCGATGTATAATTACATTAGGGCTCGGCAGGTTTTTTTAATTGCAGGGGTATTTGTTCACTGACCATAATTGCAGGGGTATTTTGTTCACCGATCATCGTAATTTATGAATTTTATATGTAAGACAATTTTGATGTATTAGACTTATTGTATATTATATTGTGTAACCAACCAGTTGGACATCACACCCCCTAGTTTATTAGATAAATTAAAACGATTGGTCTCGTCTCTAACTATATTTGGAATTAGGACTACATTCCTCAAATAAAAAAAAGTTATTGACACATCTTTCCCTTTTTTTTTTGGAATAAATAAATAAAAAAAAATTCTAATTTTTTTTTTATAATTTCAAGAGTAAATAACCTCCTCTATTGGAATCACTATAAATAAAAAAAAAAAAATTTTTTTTTTTTTATCTTACAATTTTGAGTAATAAATTGTCTATTTCCCTATTTCCACGTTAGAATACTATGGAAGAAAAAAAAAATTTTTTTTTATACGTATAGAATGTGAGTAATCAGTCATAAAAACATTTTCGGAACCTTTTAAGAAAAAATCATGTTACGTTGTTAACTAATTAATATGCACATAACTTAAAGAATAATACCTCGCTTTTTCGAAAAAATATTAAAGAAAAAAATTTTTCCTTATGGAAATACATCCAAAAGTAATACTTATTATTGTCAAAACTTGAATACTTTTTTTATTGAAAGATGTTTAATACTTAAGCAAAATTTTGATTCACAAGAAAAAATCTTCAATAGTAAATTTCAAGTTTGTTATCGCTTCGAAACAAAAATATTTTTTTAATTGTAAAATCACCCTACCGCAACGCTTATTTCGTTTGATATTTAATATGGTTTTATCAGTTGATCACATTCGGAGGCGGCGGACATACAAAAGATTTTAAAAAAATATTTTTTTACAAATTTATTAAAAATTTATAAATACCAATTGTTTAACGTCAACATCCCTATCGTACTTCTTCAAAAATTTTTGTAAATCTCTTCTCGCCTAAATTTTTCATTGTTTCAAATAAACATTTTTTTTTCTCAAAATTCTCAAAATTAAATATTGAATAAATCGGTTTAGTTAAATAATGCTTTAATAAATGTTTAATCATTTTGAACTTTAATATTATTAAGTAACAATACTTTACGAAACCTCAATATTATTAAGTCGGTAACAATACTTTACAGAACCTCAAGATCGTAGCGATGGCTTTACTGCGTTATAAATATATAGCGACCACATTATGTAATCGTAATGAAATTACATATATGCAGTTACTGCGCATTAAGCCATCGCTACGGTTCTGTAAAGTACTTGAAAATTTTTTTTTTTAATAAAATACGTACTAGGATCTCGTTATTACTATAATTAGTATTTTTGCTTTGCTTTACTGCATGCAAATTAATTTTTTTTTTAATAAAAACACGGAATGAATTTCAAATTTCGGGAATCATTGTATCATTTGTATCATTAACTCATTAATCAAGGTATGTGATAATATGCACGTGATATCTCCTTGCATGATTGGCTACATGCAGGTCGCTTAACTAGGAAACAAGGTAATTGATATCGAAGATTAAGTTATTTTGCCACCTAGGCACAACGATCAGATCCTGTAAAAAAGGTTCCAGATTTATATCCAAAAAATCCTTGTGAGAGAGTTAAGGTTAATTATTCCACTAGCCGGAAACCTGAAAAATAAAAAAAAATGCGTTAGTGGGGTTTCCATAAAGATGGTCATCGGTCCCAAAAGACCACAGCCTCGCGGTACTACACCTTAAAAAGACGGACCGGTCCGTTTTGGTGTAGGACCGCGGTCTTTCGGTCCTGTAACACGTACAATAAGACCGACGGTCTTTTTAAGGACTGCAGTCTTTTTAAGACCGATCAGTCTTTTTTCTTTTTTCTGCA
>QZLH01000013.1:192338-218033 GCA_003833135.1 Oehlia diaphana
TAATTTAGACAATGGCTGAAATTATCGTAATTCCGGCCCTGAAAGAATGCGTATTTTGGACCACTTCTGGACCTGACCTCTACATATATATTTCGGGGTCCTATTACATCCGACACATATACTTCGTGAATAAATTTCTGGATTTCTTTTGTTTAATAAGCTCATCATAGATAAACTTCAAAGTAATTTTTAATATTAAACGCCACGCATTCCTTGTTACTATTCCATGAAATATCTGATCTAAATTCTTTCATAATTATCTCTAATGATAATTTCCAATCATTCTCAATATCTATTATATTCATTCGCATCGATTTGCATATGACTAGGACCTATATTGATTTAATTTTTTCATGAATTCTCTAGGGCTCTCCTTAATCAATATTCTTCTCTAATAAGCTAAATATTCCCATGTTACTTCATCGTTTATATTAATAAATATTTCTGAGTTATCATTATTTTCAAGCGAACCCATTTTACTTAACGCATCCGCCATGTCATTCCCTTTATCATACGAATGAGATTTAACATTATTAATAATTTTACAAAATTATTGTCTTTAATAAATTTATATACCAATTTCCACAAAGCTATAGCATCAATTCTTTGCGATTAAATAATTGTTTCCATATCATATAAACGGTCATATTATCCGTATAAATTTCAACTTTAGCCTCTGCTTTATTTAATAGAAGTCAAACCTATAAAGATCGCCATTAACTTCAATTCTATAACATCAAAATTATTAAATATTCTTTATCTAATACTTTAAGATTCGACGTGTTCATTTTAACCCAACCTATCGAATTTTTATTTTCTTTTTTACTCGCTTCCGTATATAAATATATCGTGTCTTCATCACTTTAATAATTTATTTTCTAATTTAACGATCCCTTTACCTTTAATAAAAATTGTTCTTAATACGGTAAATCTATTATCTAATTCCATTAAACACTTTAAATTTTCCTCCTTATAAACTTCTTCTAATTCTCCCCAATAATTATGAAATATTCGTTGATTTCTATATTCGTCATACAGTACATGTCTCTAGATAATTCATAACAACTATAAACTTCACGTGTATTTTTGTTTTTAACCAATTTATATTCCTAATATATAAACCAACTAGGAGTTTTGCCTTTACTACTTCTACCTGCTTCAGCGGTTCTTGCTTTTAAAGGAATCTCATAAAAAGAAGCTTGCTTTTAAGGATGGTCTTGCATGTGTAAAAAAAAAATTAATGATTAATTATAAAATGAAGTGATTTCGATTTATTGCATAAACAATTGAATATATATTTAATTTTATATTATTCAATTAGGCAAAGCTAAGTTATTGTTAATTTGTATAATAAGACAGTTCAATTATTAAACAAGCGCGGTTCATGTTCTATGATGAAATTCTCTTGTGATTGTGGCATAATGCTTAATAAATTTTTTAACCTGAGAATTCAGAAGAGTTTATTTTTTTTATTTTGCTGATAATAGAATTCAGAAAAGTCAGTTTTCGTTGATATTTATATGGTAAGTTCACATGTATACTTGCATATATTATGCAGGAAGGGGAAACATGTGATATGTAGTCATATAGGCAGAAAAGATTTTGTCCATAAAATTCCCAGTTGTAATATAATGATACCTTGCAAAAATTCAAGTTTTCTGCAAAGTTGTTACCATCTATGCAACCTATATTTTTTAATTAAAGTATTTAAATTTTATTTTATTAAGAAAAATTATTTAGATCTGAAAACATATTGTATATTTCATCTTAATATAATATTTAATAATAGGATAAAAAATATTCTATTATCTATAATTTAAAAACAAGTAAGGTTAAAAATGACTACATTAAAGTGATTAAATGATCTTAATGTCCTTATTTCATCTGTAATGTAAAAAAATAAGCTCCAAATAAATCATTTATCAATTAATATAAAAGAAAAAAAATTCTAAATAATAAGTTCATTATTTTAATTGAGAAATGCCAATTTGTAAAGATTCTATTTAATAAAATAATATTTGTCAATATTTTTGAATATTTTATATATTAATAAACAATTAATTACCTGAATATTCCTTGCTTATTATATCATCATTTTGTTCGTAATAATCATCAGAATCTTTCAGTTCAAAGTTAAAGTAATCTACTTATATAAATAGCTTCTGAATATGTTTTATATGATAAAGCTAAACTAGTCGGTGAATAATACTATTATTAATTTCTTCTGCTTTCGTTTGTTTTTTTAATTCTATCTGATTATCAATATCATTCCATAATGGGTATAAAATATTACGAATTTCTTTTGCTGTTGGTCGATTTGATGGATTACTATCTAAACATCTTTTAATCAAATTAACAATTAATTTAGGCACTTTAATATTAAATCTTGGCCTTAATCCTTAACAAATTCTTATTGCTAAACTTTTATCATGACTCACATCATAATATGGAGGTAATCCAGAAATTACTTCATACATAATTATACCAAAACTATAAATGTCGGCAGCCTTGGTATAACTTTGTCCTCTTATAACTTCGGGAGCAATATAAGGTAAAACCCCATATATATTTTTACTATTTTCTAATTTGTTATAAACTACAGGTCTACATAATCCAAAATCAGTCATACAAACTTTATCATTAGAAAATTTCAATATATTACCAATATGTAAATCTCGATGAATTATTTCATTTTCATGAACTAACTTAAGTCCATTTGCAATATGTAGTATAATGCCAACCTTATCTTTCCAACCTAATTTATCATAATTAATATCTAAATAATTTCGTAGACTTCCATGTTCTGCATAATTCAAAACTATTATGTAATTCTTTTGTTACTGGATCTTGAGTTATTCCATAAAGTGAAGTAACAGATGAAATACAATAATTAATTTTATGGTGCAGTGTAATCTACACATTAAAAAGAAACGTAAATAAATATTATATTTTAATTTTTCATAAATAAATAAATTTATACCTCATTGATAAATTCTCTTGCAACATTTTTTGAATTATTTCAACTTTTCAGAGCTACAAACATATTTGGATTACGTCGTTCCCAATTTTGATTCTTATTATCCAATTTTGTATATATCCATCAATCCATGTTGCTCTATATACTCTACCAAATCCTCCTTTTGCAATAAACTCAATATTATTAAATTTATCATAAAGTATCCACTCCAATACTTCATTATAATAATCTGCTGATAATTGAGTATCTTGAATAGATATCTTCATTTCCACTAGTCCAATTTTCAAAATTTTGTTGAAAATGTTTTGCGTTAATTTGTTACACCACCTATATCCAGTATTATTTTGATTACATTCTTCACATATACCGAGAAGAGAATTCATATTTTGAATTATAAATTATTTAGAGTGGATAGTAAAAAATTATGTGTAGAAACAAACGCCTGTTTTATATGTATAAAGATAACCGACTATGCCATTTTCAGAAGACAAGTGTGGAACAAACAAAAAGCATGTAATGTATTTTAAAATAATTGACATTTCACAATCTTCGAGTATATTAAATTAAACGCGTTGATATAATATAGGTTCTCGAAATGCATGTAATTATGTTTTAACCACTTCCTTAACAAGCTTTTGATTTTGTTAGAATTTTTGATGACAATTTGATTGGACAATTCGATCGGCACATTCCGTCTATGATGATTATTAATGTGTAAAAAAATTTAACTGCCAATACTATACACTTATATTAGTTTAAACCAACTCACTAACCCGGTGCAAAGCAACGGGAAACCATTAGTATTTATATAAATTAATAGTTGCTTACTGCTTACTTTGTAGAAACCAGTGATTTGTGTTAAGTGATTATTATGAATTCGCATTTTGATGTTTCAAAATCTTTATAAAATTATAATATTTATTTAAAAATAGCAAATATAGATAGAAAAAAATTAGTTTAGGGAAATTAACAATGGACAGATTTCTAAAGATGATTCAGCAATTTTTTAATTTTTTTTACAGTTATGATAAACTAATAATATAAACGTGATTGTTTAAATAACTAACTTTTTAAATGTAAATTTCTATAAAAGTCATAATAAAATACCAATGTTTTAACTTCTAAGTTCGATATATACATATCCATGTATATAAAATTTGGTAAATAATACAGCTACAGTTAGTTTAATCTTTTTTTACTTTTTTAAACTTTTTTCTCAACCTTTATTCTTTTTTCCCTTTCGTCTTTTCCCTTTCTTTTTTCTTCTTTGTTTTTTCCTACTTTTAAAAAGCGAAACATCTTTTACTTATATTTCGTTCTTTTATTCTATAATAGTTTGGTGCTGGTTCTTTGGGTCTCTGGTGATTGAAAAAAAACACTCCATTTTTTTAATTAGCATTTTTATTCTATTTATTGAAAATCGTTAACATTAGACGGCTAGTCTCAATTTTGAAGTTTTTGAAAACATTTTGAAATTTTTCTAAAAAGACATTTTTCATATTTGTATCTAAATGGATCATTAGGTAAATTTTGAAGGAAGTCCTTCATAATCTTTGAAGCAACAATTAAGTATTTCAAATGTATCAGTAATTTTCGGCCTAAATTCTGGGTCGTGATTAACAGCTAAAATGGATGAATTATTAATAGAAATTTAATAACGCATATTCATATATTATTCTTACGTAACATTAATCGCTAATTTTATGAATGATGAAGGCATTCGACTATCCTCTGAAAATGATTCCCGATATTTTTGATTACGTACCAAATCAACTATTTTAACAATATCCTTATATTGTTCATAAGGAGTTCTTTCTTCTGCAATTTCCCAAAGTAAAATTCCAAAGCTATAAACTTCACATTTATGATCATATTTGAAGTTGTGAGCACTCTCTAATAATTCAGGGGCGCAATAACGAACTCGTTCTAAATTTTGACTTTGCTTTAATGTAGCTGCGAATAATGAACGACTACATTTAAAATTTGCTAGCTTTGCTGTTTCGTGTAATGTAATTAGTATATTCTCAGCTCTAATATCATGGTGCACAATCTAAAAGAAAAGAAAATAAATAAATTAAAAAAGTAAATAGATAATTAAAGCAATAAATTAATACTTTCATAATGTTTACCTCAACGGCTCTTAAAAAATTTAATCCACGAGCAATATCAAGAGACATACGTAATTTTAATCTAATGTCGAATCGATCTTTATAGTTTGTGTAATATTCACGCAAATTACCATATTCGGCCCATTCAGATACCAAATACCATTTGTTTTCTTCAAAAGTAAATCCATAAATTCTCATAATATTTTGCCAATCATGAAGTTCTTTAAGAATTGTAACTTGATACTGTACGTTAGATCTTTCCTCCTCAGAAACAATTTTAAAAGCAAATTCTTCACTTTTATTTTTAATATTAACCCATTTAGTCACGCGCCCGTCTTTATGTGGTCTCATATCAGTTTTTTCATAATCGGATATTCTTAATTGATGTACTGCGAAAATTTTATCAATCCTCGATTGAATCATTTCATCTAATTTATCATCATCATATTTCTCACTATCATTTTTTGCATTTTTAGTTTGTTTATTTAAAAGTTTTCACCATACTATTCGTCGATTGGCTTTTAAGGTCATTGAAAAAATCTCATTAGTTAAGTCTCTCATATTAGTTCCTACTTCAACTTCTTTAGCAATTCTTACATACTGTAATACCAAATAGAACATAATAAATATCATAAAGGAAGATACTCTATTACAATTGATTCGTAATAAATATATATTCCTTAATTTTAACTTACATTAGATAACTCCTTTTGAACAGATTTTAACAATTTATTTTCAACTTCAGTATGAATTTTACTTGTAACCCTGTCTCGGGGTTCAGATCCTTCAAAACAATTATTGAGAACTTCAAAAATTTTGGAGATTTCTGGTCTAAAATCTGGATCATGATCAACAGCTAAAAATGGAAATGATGATTGATATTTATAGTAAAAGACTGAATCATACACATATTTATACAAACCTTCAAGCGCTAAGCTTATAAAAGATAAAGACATATGGCTGTCTCTTGAAAAGGATTCCCGATATTTATGATTGCATACCAAATCAGTTATTTTTACAATTTCCTTATATTGTTCATAAAGAATTCTTTCTTCTGCAATTTCCCAAAGTAAATTTCCAAAACTACAAACTTCACATGTATGATCATATTTGAAGTTGTGTTCTCTCTAATAGTTCGGGAGCGCAATAACGAACTCGTTCTAAATTTTGGCTTTGTTCTAATGAATTTTTAGTTGTATAACGACTTAATTTAAAATTTGCCAGTTTTGCTGCCTCGTGTAATGTAATTAATATATTCTCGACACTAATATCATGATGCGCAATCTAAAAAAGAAAACAAAAAATAAATTAAAAATGTAAATAAAAAAGTAAAGCAATAAATGAAAACCTTTATAATGCTTATTACTTCAACGGTTCTTAAAAAATTTAATCCACGGGCGACATCAAGGGACATACATAATTTTAACCTAAGGTCGAATCGATCTTTATAGTTTGTATAATATTCACGCAAGCCATTTATTTTCCTTACAAGTAAGTCCATAAAGTTTTGTAATATTTTGTCAGTCATGAAGTTCTTTAAGAATTGTGATTTGATTTTGTATCATACATTTTCCTCTTCAGAGATAATTTTAAAAGCGAATTCTTTCACTTTTATTTTTAACGCTAACCTTTAGTCACGTGTCATTTTTACGTGGTTTCTCAGAAGTTTTTTCATAGTTAACAAAATTTAATTTCATGATAGTTTCAACTTCTATTACATCAACATTAGATTTTTTTGTGTTAATGTCCATATTTCCCAGATACTATAATTGTGAATAATAAACATATTAAATACACATTTACTGTATATTATACATAGTAATAAATTTTATACCTACCTGAGTTAAATCTTCTTGATCAGCTTTTAATTGTTCATCAGAATTTTTAATTGTGATAGTAAAAGCCAATGAATTAATACAATCATCAAATTCTTTACATAAATCCTTAAAAGTTTTCTCAATACTTTCCACTTGTATATACTTTATCAAAGTTTTCATTTGAGAAATTGTGTTATAAAATTTTTAATCTGTGTTATAACATTAACTAATTTTTGCAAATAAATATAGTTATTATGATTGAAAAATCCTTAATTATATTTTTAACTTTAATATGTATGCCCAGAAGTAAATTTAGTTTTTTTTGAACAATTGAAGAATAGTTCTAAAAAGTTTTAGAAAGTGTAGGAGGCGAACTAGATGAAATATTACGAGACGAATTCAGGAGTATTGTAACCAAAGTAATCGAAAATTATTCAGGATGTAAAACATACAGTCAAGTAATTCTCTTGCTCATAAGCGCTATTATCCAGATGCCACCAAAAGAAAAAAAGTACTTGATAGAAACTATTGCTGAAGAATTGTTTGGAGGAGGTAATAGAAAAGATCATATGTTTACTGAAAACAGCGAGTCTAGTTTCATTGAATATACTAAAAAAGTCTTCAATGCCTTAGGCGTTGAATAGTAATTTTCTATTTTTATATTAAATCCTTTCTTTGAATATAATTTTTATTTTTTTGCGAATTCTGGTAATTTTTTTCTTTTAAGACTTGTACCCTTGTAATTTTAGTTGTAAAAAAAATGTGACTATAGCCCTGTAAAATTAACTTCAAAGGTCTGACAAAAGTAATTTTAAAAAAATCAGTTAATGTTGTGCTTTACTATTACAGCTAATTGCAAAATTGTGCGACCACCTTATGATTTTTTAGTTTGAAAATTTGATATATTTGATTTTTCAAAAATCAAGTTTAAATACCTATTTTAGTAATAAAATTCATCTCCTAACACTAATACTAGTATAAAATCATATTATTTATTTCTATTTTTATTTTAAAAAGTCAAATAAACAAGTTTTAAACTTGATTTTTATTGATTTTTGAAAAATCAAAAATATCAAATTTTCAAATTGAAAAACCATAAGGTGGATGCACAATTTTGCAATTTGTTGTAATAAATATTGGATGTTACACAGATGTGGCAATCTTGTTACTATTTTCATACATTATTTATTATTATAACAATAGGAATGTATTATTAATAGGTTAATAAATGGTGTTTTGTTGATTGATACGTTGCATATGAAACAATGACAAGTGCATTGTAATTATGACTTAATATTGTGACAGAGATTTGGCCCATCAATTTTTTTTGATTAAAAAAAATGAAAAGCTATAAAAGGGTGCGTTTTCAATCTGTATATACTGTCAATGAGACTCGTTTTATACAAAAGGTAAGAGATGCTTTTATGGATTGATTTAAATTTGATAAAGTTTTGATACTGATTATTTTTTTGGATTATGCGTTGTAATGCATTATCACAATATTATGTATGCAAGCAGTATTCACATGATTATGTCGGAGCTTCTTATCAGCAGGTACGTACTTACTTTTTATTTTAAGTAAAATATAGATACTAAAATAAATGACTTTTATTTTTTAGTCTAAAGGGAGTTTAATAAAACAAAAAATACATATCAAAAATATAAAAAATAATAAAATATGTTAAAGTAAAAATCACATGATTGCGAGCAACAAAAAAAAACCCATTAACTACATTCACTCATTAATAAGGTAAAAAAAAAAAAATTTGAATTTGTAAGTTAAAAAATGATAATAAAGAAATGAAAATCCATGTAACTAATATTATCAATTCCATCTGCTTTTGTCTCTCTTAAGAGTTCCCAACAGCTGTTCTGCGAATTCCCAAGAAATTTTTCCTTCGTTTTTGGCGCTTATGGCCAACATTACGGCACTAGCAAATTCTGTTTTGTTTGGTTGCCTATAATCAGAATGCCCATGACAGCGAAAACCCCATGCGGTTATATGAGAAGGATTGTTGCAAATGTTGCACTTCACTCTAGCATTATTGGACCAATATAAATTGGAATCGTTTGACGTACATTCGCTTCTTTTATGTTTCCAAAAAGTGGCATATTCGCTTGGACATGAAGGACACTTGGTACACATTTTTACCCATGATTCGCTCATTTTGATCTTTAGTTTGCTTTAAAGATAAGTAAAATTTCTAAGAAAAATTATCTTATTTATAAGTTGTCATGGTTACAAAAACTGAAGTCTCACGTATGACAAAAATGTAACGGATAATCTTTTTACTTAAACAAAAAAATATCCATTTCTTTGTTCTAGCGATCAGATGAGATTATCTCTTAACAACTTGGAGAGATTAGATTCTTTCTTTGTTAAGAAATAGATGTTCTATATGATTATTAAGATAATGCCAAATAATTATCTAAAGAATTTCTAAAATAGAATCCATTTTATCGTGAATATCCATTTATAAAAAGGCATTATGTTTGCCTTGAAGAGTTATCGTAATTACATTCATTAGACAAGGTAAATTACTGATATGTATTGCTTTCAGAATTTTTCCAAAACTAACAAAAACATTATTTATTAAGAATAAAACATTAAGGACGAAGGAAAAATGAGCAACAGAACTTTTTACGTTCCTCTTTCTCTTGAAGAAGCCCAAAAAATAAAAACTGCTTGTGAGAATTTCAAGCTAAGCTTAGAGTGGACAGAACTGTATCTCTCCAAAACTGTCGGCCCCGACTTTTATAAAAACCAAATTAAAGAGAGAAAAATTACAAGAGATGACCTTGATACAATGAGTTTAGAAGAATTTACAAATAACTTTGGTGTCATACTTACAGGGTTGAAAGTCACTACCGACGACCAGAAAAATGCTACTCAAATAGCACTAGAAAACAAATTTTATGAATGGTTCGACAGTATTAAACTTAATCCTTTTTACAGTACGCAATACTCGGGAATTCTAATCGACAAACTCTTACATATCCGTGATATTTTACAAGGTAAAGGAGAGGAAGAACTACTTAAAAGATTAAAACTAGCTCAAACTAGAATCAATAATATGGGAGAGCACGAATTAAATGAAAAATTCAATCTATTGTTTGTATCATACAACAATATATTAAATAAACGTCTGGATGACAACGCGAAACAAATTCAAAATTCCTCCAATAATAATGTTTACAGCTCTCAAGAAGAAATTGTCAATGGTGAAATCAAATTTAATGAACATGGTAATGCAGAACACGGAAAAAAGCTTTTTGAAGAACTTGAGGAAAAATACAAAAATCTCCTCGTCTGAAAGGCGTTTTTTCAGCAGGATAAATATGAAAATGACAAGTATTTTATATTTTTTGTGTATTTCTGTCTTTAATGTCTTTACTATTTTTAAGTAAACATAATAAGAAATCATAGCTTTTATTTGTGAATATTCATTTCTTTATTATCATTTTTTAACTTACAAATTCAAATTTTTTTTTTTACCTTATTAATGAGTGAATGTAGTTAATGGGGTTTTTTTTTTGTTGCTTCAATCATGTGATTTTTACTTTAACATTTATTATTATTTTTTATTTTGATATACATTATTAAATAAACGTATATTTATTATAACTATATAAATCCTTATTAAAGAAAAAACATATGTTAAAACAATAGTGAAAATTATATGTTTTATAATTAAAAAATTTCTTATTATAAAAGTTAATAGTCTCTGGCGCAGCAGTATCATCGATATACTCGAAAATTGACGAGGTGTGGTGCAGCGGACGTTGGCGCAACAACCTCGGTATTATAAATCAATAATTCAGTCGGTGCTAGCAGGGTAAGAGAATAGGTAACGGGATCCATTGTAATGTCTGAAGCACTCGTTTAAAATCACGCGTCAGGCGCGTCACTGAAAATCTGATCACGTGATAATAATCAATAATACATCTTATTGGTTAATCACGCGTGCAGACAGACATACCTATTTACCCGATACTTTTATAATTAAAATTCCACCCCCACGTGACCGGTGACATTTAAAGGGATGTGAAAATAATTTTGTGAAGCAACTAAGTCCCTCAGATAAATATAAACAGTGAAAACGCGGTGGGGCGTGATGCCGGTGATGAATTTCACAAAATCACGTGGGTGGAAAAAGTGACGGTGATACTGGGGAAGCTGACAACCTTACAATGTGTCTAACCGCGGACAACTAAAAAGTTTAATTCGTCTATACTTCACTTCAATGTTTTATTAATTTTATTACTTGTCTAATGTCTATATCTACTAATCTTCATATAATGATTTCTTGTCACTTAAATAATTTTCAATTGCACAATCAAAGCATTCGTCAATGTTTACTATTATAATAATTTAATGAATTTTAATAATTTTAATTAAATACTCGTCTTAAGATAAATAAAATATGATGATATATTATTTACCTGTCTTTGTTGTTTCTATAATCTGATATTCTTTTGTGTATTTCCTGAAGTTATAAGAACGTTCCTTATTTCCTTCATTTTTTGTATACATAAAATCCCGTAACATATCGTAAATTTCGTCAGTATTTGGTCGGTTTCTAGGATTTTCATCCCAACATTTTTGAATCATTTCTTTCAAAGGTTTCGGCGTTCTATCTCTAATGTTTGGACGTAATCCTTCACATATCTCGATTGCGAGGTATTCATCATACGGCCGACTATTGAAAGGTCGATTCCCGAAAATTATTTCATTAATAATTATACCTAATGAATATTTATCAGATGCTTGTGTAAATTCATTGCCACGCAATACCTCAGGGGCAATATATGGCACTATTCCGAAGATCTCTTTCGATTTTCTTATTTCACCCGCTGATCTACAAAGTCCAAAATCACAAATAGATGCCTTTTTGGACGAAAACAAAATATTTCCCGAGTGAAGGTCTCTATGAATTAAATTATAACTATGAATACAGTTTAGTCCCAAACAAATGCGTTCTATAATGTCTAATTTGTCTTCCAATGTTAATGAGTTATAATAATTATCAAGATAACCACGCAAATTGTAATCTTTTAATTCAAATACTAACGCATAATTAAGAGTACATGGTTCTCGTGTTATACCATAACATTCTACTATATGTTTATAACAATAATTGGAAAACTCTTCAAAAATTTTAACTAAATTAAAAAAAAATGATTAATTAATATGAAGAAAAAGAAAGTTAATTTATACTCCCATTTAAACATACCTCATTTGGGAATTCTTCGCTTAAATCCCTTGAATTATTTAATATTTTTAAAGCAATTTTGAATGATCCTGACCTTTTCCAGATATTAGATCCATGATCCCATTTTTCGATTCGTCCATTTGTCCAAGTTGCAGCGTATACTATAGCATAACCTCCTTGAGCTATAAATGTAAAATCTGTAAAATTTTCGTATGGGATCCATTCTAAAATATGTTTGCTATAGCTAAAGCTTGATTGTCTTTTATTATCTCATCAACATAATTATTTCCGCTGGTCCACTTATCAAATCTAGTCGAAATCTATTTGAATTGCAAGATTAACACCAACAGAGAGTTTTCATTGTTTGAGAACTTCCTTTACATATTCCATATAACATATGATATTTTTCTTCTTCAGTTCGTTAACGCAACATTTTCTACAATACCAATAACCATAAAATTTTTCGTTACATTTTTCACATAAAATGATGTTATAATCACTATATTTTAATTTTCTTTCATCTATATCCAAATCATAGTCCGATGATTTGAAAATTCCTTCAAATTTCTTTACGTTATCGTCATTATTATAGCTATTGACAGCATCGACTATAACAATTAAATTATTAATGATAGAAAACATTGTTATTAATCAATATAATTAATATATTAAACTTACTTCGATTTGAATAATTAGAAGAAATAGATAAATCATCATGATCATTTTCTTTACTTTTGTCATCAATATTGTGTATATTAGGTTGCTTAGGTTGCGGAAATTGTAGATTAAAAGCATCCTAAATATTTAATTGACTTATAATTTCATGTACTTCTTCAATGTCGGGTCTTGATTTTGGTTTGTCATCCCAACATACTTGATAAAGTTTTTGATACTTTGGAAGTGTACCTTCAATTGGTTTTTCTCTATTGCCATTTTTAATGTGATCGTTAAGTAAATTTCGTGGACAACCAGAATAAGGACGACGCCCACTTGAAATTTCCCATAATAAAACACCTAAACTATAAATATCGGACTTCTCATCTTTTTTATAGTTGATATTATTAAAACATTGTGGTTCAACATATTCAACCACCCCATATCTATTACCTACTGAATTAGTTATAACTTCCGCCAACTTTTTAGATAATCCGAAGTCTGCAATTATTAATTTTCCATTATTTACCAATATATTTTTTGAGTGCTACAAAATAATGACAGTATTAATTGAATTATTGATCACGAATAAAATACTATAAAGCAAATAGTAATTACTACCAAGTCTCTATGGATTATTTCTTTGGAGTGTAAATATTTCAGTCCACTGGTAATATCCAATGCCATTCGAATTTTATCATTCCATTTCAGGGAAGCAAAATTTTTGTTCAAGTAACCTTTTAAATTTCCTTCATTAGCATATTCCAACATCAAAATATAATACTCAGAATCTATTGATTATAAATATAAATAAGTTAGATTAGACTGTATAAATAAATTATTATTAAAAAATAATCTTTAACAATAAACCTTTTGTTATTCCCAGAAAACGATTGATGTTTGGATGACTATCAACCTCGCGAAGGAGTTTCAACTAAAAAAAAAATATGGTAGAACAAAATTAATTTTATTTATAGTATTTACTAGATAATATACTGTACAATATAAAAAAGTGATTTAAACCTCTTTCACAAACTCATCATTGAACTCACTATGTTCCACTTCTGAATTTTCACTGCAAATAGTTTTTAATGCGACCAACCCCGTATTAGCCAAATTAGCTTTACTCACTATACCGAACCTTCCTCGACCAATTATGGAGATTTGATTAAATTGATCATAATCAAAATATCGGATATACCCATTCTTAATCTTTTCTTCAATCCATTCCATTTTATCATTTATAATAGTGAAACTTTATTTTTTATATTATTTTTTGCATAATATTTTTTTTTTTAAAAAAAAAAAAGTTTCAACGTTTTAATCGTTGTATGGATTTTAAATGATGCATGATTGCATTTATGCATTCATGCATGCACAAATTATGCATTTGTATCTTTAGTCTTTGGCATAATTGGAAAGAAAAAAATGAATTTTATGTTGCATGTTGTGCTTCAATTGATAAGCTGCATATTTCCTAATTTTAGGTTTATGATTTTGAGGTAAATATTCAAATGAAAGTCCGCTTATTTAATCAATTAATTGTGTAAATCATATTGGCGGATTTGACTCACTTGAGGATCGGAATGTCGGTTAAAATTAACGTTAATTTTGGCCAAATCCACTGTAGGATTTGTGTCCGTCATAAAAACGTTTGCCACCACAAGCTACAAAATAAACTTTTATTAAATTTTATTTAATTTGATAAAAATTATAACAATTCCCGAGTCTCATAATAAAATTAAGTAATTAATAAAATGAAAAATTCAAGAAAGGAGATAAATTCTATTAACTAATTCACGAAAATTTTAAATTCTATATTTTTAAAAATGTTAAAAAGAACCACACTTAGAATAATATCTTCCTTTTATTAATTTCTACTGCCCTTCGTCACAATTATGTAGATCATTTCAAAGATGCACGTCATTAATTGCCCATATAAAACCCTAAATATAAATATTCAATAAAGATTCAAGAATAATTTAGCTTCGTTACGGACCATAATTAATCCCTAAAATAACCTCACTTGACCATCTTGATCCCCTATAAATCCCCAATTATTAATAGTTTAAAGTCATTCCGGACCGCAGTAAATAAAAATACTTATCAATACACTTAAATTTAAATATAATACTACGCCCCAAAATTAATAATGTCACTAGATAAGTTCAGCCCCATATATATATAATCGATAATCAATAACTTTTTCCAAATAAAAATTATTTTACAGCTGACACGGAATACCCATCATTTTACTCCATTAAATAAAAACTACACCATTGTGCTCGGACCAATGCTCCGAAACAACACTATAGTTTTTGCCTTATTCTGAACTTTACCGAATGTATGTGACTAGGTGTCCCGTATATTATGAAACCAGCTGTAAAACTTCAAAATAAGAAGCTTATAATTAAACTCGGCCAAAAATTTGAGAAAAGAAGTCGAGAAAAAAAATTTCTAACGCTCACAATAAATATAGAAAAAAGAGTCAAAACTCAAAAATGAAGTTATGTTACTTACATACGAAAGTGTTTGAAACATATTTTATAACGAAACACGTTTGAGAGTAAAATAGAAAAAGTTTATGGAAAATTTCAAAGTTTTTCCAAATTATAATTCAAGATACTAGGTTGAATATGGAAGAAACAGTGGAATTTTATTAAAATGTCTGAAGAATTGCATGTAAACTATATGGAAAAAATATTTAAACTTTAGGAAGACAAAATTTGGGCCCTTTACAACTGGCTCCGTGAGGCGCAGCAAAAGAACAAAAGGATAATAATACAAACTAGACATATGACCTTGGCAGTTTCATTGGAAGGAAATACTAATTATAAATTATAAAAATTTTTCTTTATTCCAATTTTTTTTCTTGCAATTTGACCGCGCAATAAATAAAATGAGATTTTATAAATCACTCGTCGCTTCGCACCGAGGATTATAAGATTATTTATATATAATAATCTAAATGTAATGGTATATTATTTGTATTCAATTGTAAGCATTGTCAGGAATTTATAATATAACAATCGAGCCACCCATAGCAATCTATGCAATTTATGGCTTAAATTCTAATTGGCTAGCTTTTATAATTATTGCATATCGAAATGTAAATTCTAAAATAGATAAAGACAATGATAAAAGTAATATAATGAAGTAAATAAAAAAATGCAATCAATTAAAGATAACCGAAAGATCAAGAATAGGATACACCCAAGATCAAGGACAGGATACACCAAGATCAAGGGAGATAACCATATCCCATCGGTATTATGTATGTGTTTGTGCCTCAGATGACGATTTGCGTCAGGTGTCAACTGTATTTTTTAAAGTAAAACTTTAGGATTGTATATATATATATATTTTTTTAGTAGCGCATTTTATTAGTTATTTGGCCCAAAAGGACATACTAATATAATACCCAGAATCAAAAACGAAAAAATTCGTTGGAGACTCTGTAACTAACTTTAATCTATACAAAATAACTAATAAATCTAAAACTATAATTGTTAAGTTTATAATCTATATATTGTGTAAAAAAAAAAACTACTTATAAAACTTTTATTTTTTTGATATTTTCCTATTTTTTCTGCATTTTCTAAAAAATTTCTTTAAAATAATACTAAATGCTATGATACCATAATATTGACGAAGAAAAAAATAAAAAAAAAATCCTAAAAATTATCTCTGTAAATTTTGGTGATAACTATAAATCTAAATTGTTTTTTATTTGAATTTGTCTTTAAGAAAAAGCCCATCAATCTACGCTCTTGGTAGAAATGTATCCGATAATCGGCCGAAATTTCCAATCCAATCAATCGATCGCCCGCGTATATCTTCAAACAAATCCAAGCGCACATCCAGGGACCTCGACCTTAATTTTATTTAATTAAATATGAAATAATTTTGTTTATTCGTCGTCAGAGTCTTCTCTGCTTCCTTGTGTTGCCACTACGCGTTTCTTGTTTTCGTTTACATTGTCTTTATCCATAACATTGGTTTCTACTACCTCATTCTCTATTTTATCCAGTCGCTCACTGAATTCATTATTCATACTATTAAAATCTCGTGTTCTTCTTTGCTTCTAGGTAACATTGAAAGAAAAGACATTTTGGGACTTGATAAGGCATCTTCGAATTGTTCATCTTCCGATGATGAAGTTACTTTAGGATTATATATTTACAGGCATGAAGAATAAATTTACATAGTTAATAAAGTATATTTAAGACCAAAATATTAAGTCTAAAAATTTTAAATAACATTATTTGCAATATATCATCAAGTATTAATTACAGTATATTTATTTAAAATTTTCAGATTATTTAAAATTGACATCTGACGCGCGTCAGTTATCACCTGACGCAAATCGTCATCTGAGGCACAACATATACACCGATGGAATTTTTTTATAAATTGCTCCACCGGTATAAAAAAGTATAAAATCTATCGGAGTATGTATACGTCATACACAATGAGATAAGCCTGTTATTCCATGGGTATCTAATAAATACTCCATATACATCAGTTACACCAGTACATCTAAAGGTCAAGAGCTAGATGCGCTCCACTAATAGAAGTCTAAAGTGGAACTTTTTAAGCCAATCCTATGTTCTTGAAGTAAATAAACAATCGACACAAAAAGAAAAAATGTATAACAATTTTATATTTAGTATTGAGGCGTAAAAAAAAATGTCCAAAGAAATTTCATAGGAAATTATTTTAGGCGTAAACCTTCGACGGAAGTGTAAACTTACGTAGGTTTAAGTTTTTATAAATTTCTTATGAAAATTTATGTGAGTTTATGTAAACTTAAATGTAATTCCGGATATTTCTTTTTTATTTTTTCGCTATTATTATTTTAACCACAACCAGAATCATTTCTAATGGATAGATATATTATTAAAATATTATATCTTGCATCCACTTATCGATTGGGTAACCCTACTATCATTAAAGTTAAGAATCAAACCTACTTAGTCTATTTAGATCGGGTTATCCGTGAAAATGTTTATAAAGGTAAGATTTTTTTTAACCAAATATATTTAATTTATATATAATATTAATTTTAACCAATAATTTTGTATCACATAAGATTTTGTTTAGCCCCCCGCCTCCCTAAAATATTACCTAATATCATCTGTCAAGACCCTTACCACAAAAAAAAACCTATGAAAATTATTTTTATGGTGCGATTTACATTATTATTCTCCTGAAAAAAAATCCGTACGGACATCGTCGATCCAAACGATCCAAAATGTATTAAATAAACTTGCGTAACCAAAATCAAATCACTGCACCTATCCTAATTAAGACATCATTTGCCTTATCTAAAAAATAATTTTCCTTTTCAAATTTTTCAAATTTTTTACGAAGAAAGTTCGTCCTTAAAAACAGAGATCCTTTTAGAAGTAGGAATGAAATTACAAAAATATATGTAATCTATACGAGGAATAAAGAATTTCTAAGGTTATAATAATAGTTATTCGGGTAGATTTTCTATAAAATACAAAAATCAGATTTTAATAAAAAATAAAAAATTTATTTATTTTAAATAGGTTCAATAAGAATTCTTTAAATATTTTACGTGATTTTGTAAAAGAAACAACTTTACTAGGATATATTAAGGTAATAGAGATGATTATCAAAATAGATTTTTGATTATTCTTTGTGAATTTACAAAAATAGAGCGAGTAACACATTTGTTTTACCAAAAAATAATACCAATTTATTGTTAATACTTAAAAATTTATTTTTATTCAATAATTTAATATTAATAAATCACTTTCAAATATTCATTCAACCATTCAAAATAAACAACAGATTCTTATGATAGTTTCGTCCATTCAATAAAATGATCAACAAACATATTACAAAAAAAAAATCAATGCCCCATCAAAAATATTTCATTAGTATGGGCGTAATGTAAATGAAGTAATTCGATTACGGTGACACATATTTGATTAATATTGCGATTGTTATCATAATAAAAAAAAAAAATTATTTTTGTATTAATTCAATTTACCGAAATTTTTAATCTAACCAAAAAAAAAATGAATCAAATCATATATATGGAATAGACCAGGCGCAGACGTATCACACATTTTCATGTTCGGATAAATTAAATTAAAAATCAGCCGAAAAATTCGAAAAAAAGAATAATTAAATATCAATTTATAGATAAGGTTTGGATTAAAAAAAGATTATTGCGAAAACATGTCAAAATCTTGTTATACGTAATACGATAGAAAAGGAAAAAAACAAAGAATTTAATTTATTTCGTACACAACAACACATGCACAAATGTAACTTCGGATCGATAATTTACCGTTTTGTATTTTTCGGTTAAATAACAAGTATGCTAGAAGGATACAATCAAGATTTAGCATAAATATTGATAACTGCGCAAAGAACTAGTTTAATTTTATTTTTAGATTCCTCATTGTATAATATAAATTCTCGTGGCTTTCCATTCATTTCAACATACATAAATGATATCATTTTTGGTCTATTTTGATTTTAAACCAACTTAGTATTAATTAAGATATTAATTTATAAAATAATCGACTTTTTTAAACGTTTACATTTTAGGCTTTATTCTATGGTACATTTTTTGAAAAAATTTTTTATCCGAATCCGAATTGCGCAGTATTTCGCAAATTTATGCACTGCGGGATTGGCGTTATCCTTACTACGGTTCATGTACTGCGGGATTGGCGTTATTTATTTACTACGACCTTCATACTATAAGTATTAAATATATGGGAAAATGTGATGTAAATCTTTTATTCATTTAAGGTCTATTTTTACTCGGGAATAATGAACGTTATTACGAGAATGATCATCATTTATGGTTGGTTACTTTTTTTTCTTCTATATTTCCCAATTTCTTCTTAAGTTCGCTTCTTTATTTGTTGTACAATTAATTTAAAATTTATACGGAAAAATAAATTTTCCCCTTACGTTAAATAAACTTTATCTAATTCATTCACAGTTTTTTTTTTTAATCAAATGTACTACGGCCCACGATGATGGATTTTTCTGTGTTACTTATCGTCATCCCAACAAAGCAAAAACGTAAAAAAAAAAATATATATAAAAGGAGTCGAAATTTTTTTTTTTTTTTTGGATATTTTTCAGCTCAAATTTTATTTAATAAATTTTTTTTTTTTTTTTTATATATATAAATTCCCTCTAATTAAATAAAAAATAATCTTTTTTTAAAAAAAAAAATTCAATGGAACAAATTGAAAACGATCAAATTATTACTGCGACTGAAATTGATTCTACTTCAAGTTCAATATCGACGGCCATAAACGAAAAAACATTGGTAATTCATCATTTTTTTTTTTTTTTTTTTAAAAAAAAAATCAATTAATTTAAATTAAATAAAAATTGATAATCCTTTCTTTTCTTTTTTTTAGACAAAATTCGAAGGAAGTGATGGTATTAATGATCTCTCGATTCAATTAGAAAGAACAGCAAAACGAGCAGAATTAATACAGAGTACTGAAAAAGGATCAACATCCGCTAAAAATCCTGTTTACGTAGAATGGCATGGAATAAATTATTCTATATCCGAAGAACATAAAGTATCATGGTGGAATAAAATTAGAAATTCAGATTCTAAATTAGAATCCGGTAAACAAGTACGAAAAATAATAGAAAATATACATGGTTGTGCTAATCCAGGTAATTAATTAATTTATGAATTTGTACATATTTATATGTATATATTTATATATTTTTTAAAAAAATAATCTTATGTAATTAATCATTTAAAAATAAATTTAAAAGGTGAGGTTCTTGCGATTATGGGACCTTCTGGTTGCGGTAAAACCACTTTGTTAAATCTTCTTGGTGATCGCGTTGGAAAAAAGGGAGTTCAAGGAACTATAACTCTAAATGGTCATAAAATAACAAAAAAATCAAAAAGATTTGTTGCTTATTGTACTCAAGATGATATCTTTTACCCTCATTTAACCGTAAAGGAAACCCTCGGTTACACTGTAAGTAACGTCATCAGAACTTTTTATTGCGCAAAACTGAATGCTGCGCCATCATTCCAATGTCTTTTAATTAAAAATTTTTTATTTCACGAATTTAATAGGCTCGATTACGTCTTCCACGTGAATTGTCAAGACGTGATAAATTAAAACAAGTCGAAAATACTATGGCATTATTAAATTTGACGAAATGTGCCGATACGATAATAGGTGACCAAGCAATTCGTGGTATATCGGGAGGAGAAAGAAAACGAACCAATATTGCATCTGAACTTTTAACAGATCCAAGTGTCATTTTACTAGATGAACCAACATCTGGTTTGGGTGAGTAATTAATAGATAATTTTGAATTATTCGAATTTTCGCTTCATTTTTTTTTTATTAATTTCTTACTCTAATTTCATTATCAGATTCTTCATTGGCTCTTGAGCTTACAAAAATTCTTAAAGAATTCGCTGTTAAACAAAAGAAAACCATCATTATGGTTATCCACCAACCTTCATCTCAAGTATTTGAATCTTTCGATAAATTAATGTTAATGGCTGATGGACATATGGTCTATTTTGGTGAAAGAGCTGATGTGGTGGATTACCTTGATGATCAAGGATATAAATGTCACTCTAATTTCAATCCTGCTGATTATATACGTATGTATTAATTTTTTTTATTATAATTATATTTTTAAATTTAAATAAATATAACGTTATAACGTTTTTCCTTTCATTATAGTGGAACTTTTGAACGATAATACAATCAAACAAAAATTAATAAATGCATATGCGCATAACATTCGTGATGATCCAACTGGAAAACATGTAGTCGAAAAGCATTCTCGAAGAACGCGTACTGATAATCAATTAAGTGATACCATATTAAATGCACCGGTTACAAGTGAACGTCGTTGGGAAGCTACATTTTTGCAACAAGTCTCGGTTCTTACCGAAAGAACCTTTAAACAGAGTAGAAAAATTATTTTATCAAGAGTTAATATATTTCAAACTGTTGCTGTGACTATAGTTTGTATCATAGTTTGGCTTAGAATTCCTTTCGCTGAACCTAACGTATTTGATCGTGTTGGAAATGTGAGTATAGATAATAATATAAAATTCTTTTATTGACAAATCTTTCAATTTTATTTATTCTAAATTTCTGTTGATTTTTTATTATAGATTTTCTTCTGTAGTGTATTTTGGGCGTTCACCGCAATGATTGGATCCGTATCATCTTTCCCGATGGATTTGGTCATGTTATCGAAAGAACGTCAATCACGATCTTATCGTTTACTATCATATTACTTATCCAAACAATTCGCTGAATTACCTTTAGTCATATTTAATCCCACATTATATACTATCCCAGTATATTGGGCAACAAATTTATTACCAGATTTTGGTAGATTTGTAGCTTATTTAATAGTAATTATACTTAGTACATTAACTGCTCAAAGTTTCGGTTATTTATTTGGTGCCACTGTATTGAACGTACATAAAAGTATATGTAAGTATTATTTATTATTTTAAATATTTTAATCTTATAATTTTGTAATATATATCTAATTTACAAAATTTTTTTTTTTTCTTGTCGAATATAGCTATTAGTATGGTATTTATACTTGCGTCTATGTTATTAGGTGGTTATTATATAAAATATTTACCATTTGGCTTATATTGGTTAAAATATCTTGTAAGTAGTCGCGATAAATCGAATATTTCTTTTTTTAAAACCAATAATAATATTAACAATTCTCTATCTCTATTAATAGTCATTCGTAAAATACTCGTATGCTTTGCTTGTACAAATTCAATTTGATTCACCGAAAGCTCAATTTAGATGTGCTAGACCAGGAGAATTACCTGCCGGACAGTCAAGTATATGTGAAACAGGAGATGTTCCATTGACAAGTATTTCTGGTAGTTCTATAATAGAGAATGAAGGATTAGATGATTTACCTTGGTATATTAATTTAATAATATTATTAGGTATCTGTATTATAGGGCGTGTTCTTGCTTATTATTCATTACGTAAAAATAGTAGAAGAAGTAAAGAATAAGAATAATAATAATAGAAATAATAGTAATAGTAAATATACAAAATACTAGTCTAGTATAAATTGAATCATATAATGTTGTGTCGATTTGCGTCAAGTAATAATTGACGTACGTCAGGTCGTCAGCGCTTGTATCGCACAATCAGCACAATCAAGTCCTTCCTTTTTTTTCGAAATAAAATTATATGATCACAATTTATACATATTATAGAATTTTCATACTTATTTGATATTTTAATATATGTGAAATCATATGTAAAAAAAAAAAAAAAATTGCAATAAATTCATAGAAAATGATTTCCAAAAAAAAAAAAAAAATTTATAAATACTGTGCATACTTTTTACTTGATATGTATAACAAACATCCAATCATTCCAATTGAGCGAAATAAGTGAATAAATTTGGAAATGAACTATTACCTTCTACAAAATCTAAAAGATGGGATCGAATAAAATTAATTTCTTTATTTATTTATTTCTAAAGAATGGTGACCAAAGTCTATTACATGAATAGTAAGTAAAAAAAAAGTAAACTATCTAAGTACTGGATCATTGATATGCATCCCGACTCGCAGGACCTCACCCTTCGATAAGAACTACTCGAAAAAACAGAACTACGTTATTTGATCAAATTGGGGCAACCAAAAAAATAAAAACAAAAACTAAATGTATAAAATAGTAATATTAAATCTAATAGTATGTAAGAAGCGAAGGGATTATATATTAAAACAAAACAAATTAAGATTGTTAGAATTAATGGAGCGTGTGAAAGTAACAGTGGATAAGTCTATATGTAATGATGAGATCCAAGGTAGATTATGGAGGAAGTTTGAACTTGTGAGATAAATCCATAAAACGGAGTTAATCTAAGGCTCGTCTGGTGTCGTTGTATGGGTTGTTATAACCATGGGTGTCATTTATACGTGTGCGTGTGTTATCGATGTTCGAATGTTTTTTGATACGACGAAAATGTTTATTTAGTGACTGTGTGTGTACGTTTCCAATCTTTCCATTGGACAGAGCGAAGTTGCCATAAAACGTTATAAATGTCTTGGTGGAGGTCAATAAGGAATTTGAATATAAGTTATTTAATTAAAGTTTCAGATATATTTTCTGATGAAATTAAATTGATAAGTAAACAATGTAGTTCGGGTGCTTCATCAATAGGGAGTAGGTGGGGTGTTAAGCTCAAGAGAAAATACGGCAAAACTGAATTGAATCATTATAAGTTGCCGGAACTTTTTCAGAGTGTGTGTTTAATTAAAGTTTCGAAGATATCTGCATGTTTGCGAAAAATAGGTATGAGATGATAACTTGAGGACAAGTCCATAAATGTTCGTTGGATTCAGGTGTATTGTGACAAAAAAAACATGTGTCAAAACCCTTTGAGAATATCTGGGTTAATGTAGGTTGAAGTTTTAACACGCCAACTAACAAGTTTGCTGTAATTAATACTTGTAGGACAGTCGAATGGGTTGTATTTAATCCGATGTTGTGTAAAATCCCAATCAATAAGTTGATTAATAGTAAATTGCTTGAGCGTATGGAGAGATTTATGTGATATGGATTCTCCAGAGTGCGAAAATTAATAATTTTCTTTAGCGTTTTTCTAATGTCGGGTTGATGATAATTTCGTTTTTAAAGGAGATGTGACTAAGTTGTGATGGATGCCTGTAGGAGAGATCGATAAAGGACTATTGTTGGAACATCCTTCCTTGGCCAGTTAGTCTGCCATGTCGTTATAAAGGTTGTCGGAGTGTGCTTTGACTTTGTGAAGTGTAACTTGTAGATGTAGTCGGTCGCTAATATATTTGATGTCCTGCCAAAATAGGACATTGTTGATTTTTTGAAGACGTCGAGGCGTTAATTTTGTATTCCATAAGGAATTGAATGTTGATATCGCACATTGCGAATCTGTAAAAATCGAAACGACACTGTGCGGTGTAATGCAGTAAGCAATGGATCGGATACCGAAATTCCAAAGTTGTACAGCAAGGAATCACGTGACATATTATTTTGCGATTATACCGGCTCGATGGGAGATGATGTTATTGAAATTTTGAAAACATTAGGAAACGTTAAACGTTTACAAATTAAAAACAACATAAATACCAAATAGTAAGAGTACTGATATATTTCTTATGATTTAGAAGAGCGTATTATTAAAATGGGTAATGGCGGTACCGCTTTTCAAGAACAAGTGTTATTATTATTTAAGCACCCCATTCAACCGATCAACAAAGGTTCTAACCTTACATTTCATGTCTCAAGTGTCTAGGTTATATCCTTTATGGTCCGCCCATGGTTTCAACCCATGTCCGTGATATACTTTGACTTGCCATATTGTGTCATAGACACAAATGTCCATACACTGTCAATTATGAGAAAATTCTTTATCAGTCAACTATAAACATCACAGACATTTATACTCATAATATTGGCTATGCTTATCCTTTATCTTATGACAACCAATATCAAGCACAGACATTTATGTCTGTGATATTTATTATACTTATCCTTTGTCTTATGATAACCTTTGTCAAGCACGGACATTTATGTCTGTGATTTTTGTTATACTTATGATAATCATTGTCAAACACAGACATTTATGTCTGTAATATTTATCATACTTATCCTTTGTCTTATGATAACCTTTGTCAAGCACGGACATTTATGTCTGTGATTTTTGTTATACTTATGATAATCATTGTCAAGCACGGACATTTATGTCCGTGATTTTTGTTATACTTATGATAATCATTGTAAGCACAGACATTTATGTCTTCAATATTTATTATTCTTATTCTTTGTCTTATGATAACCATTACCAACTTCATTAATAAATATTTTATATCTCTTTACAACTATAAAAAAGGC
>QZLH01000013.1:227090-243827 GCA_003833135.1 Oehlia diaphana
TAAAGAAAATAAGCCAACTTTTTATTTTTAAAAAAAATTGTATTCTTGGTATTTGGTAATGTAGACGCGAAAAGAAAGCTTAAATAATAGCTTAAATAATACGCGATAAATATTTAAATAGATCAGTTGCCACAAACTGTGCCGTATGTAATAAAGTCACATGCTCAATCACATGCCCGAGCTTTTTTTGATGGTGTTACTGGGGAAGATCTGTTTTTGAACTGAACCTAAATCTGGCTGAATTCTGGATTAAAATTCCATTATTAATAAGAAAATTATGAAAGAACAGACTCACTCATCCTGCAAAATGTCAGATCCATTTTTTATATTCCATCTTTTTTCCATAAAAGGCTCATATTTCCAGATTAATAACCTTATATCAGTCAGTTCTTATATCACAGAATTTATCAACAGAGTTTTACAATAAAATTTTTATTTAATTGATCATCATCATATGACCTACTACTTGTACTCTTGTAGGGATGGGAACGGTTCCGTCAGTTCAGTTCCAGTCCTTTTGAGCGCACAATTGTTTGTTTTTTCGTTCAGATTGCACCTTTTCTGATCTTCCTTTATGAACAAAATACCTTGTTAATGAGCCCATTGTTTAATATGTTGAGAAGCTATCTTCCAAGAGGAAAATGTTAAGTCAACATCTAATGTTACTATTTTCTGGTATACTTTCAGAAAAATCAGTGGCGAAAAACTTAATATCATCACTTGAAAAAGATTCTGAAATCTGAATCACTCATATTAATTGTATTGATAGAAAGGAAAGAGTAATGAATAGTAATATTTGACGAGAGGAAAAGAAGGTAAGGAAAGATGAAGGAGAGAAAGAGTGTGGGAATAAAATAGTTTATTGTTGATCAAAATAGTCTAAATGGGTGTACGAAAATTTTGACTGCGCATCAAAAAAACCAGCATCCATTAAAAATAAATTTAATAATTTTTTTTAACGTTGCACAAAAAAAAAACTGCGCATGAGCGCATTATAAGCATGAGTTATATTATGTTTGTTTGTTTATTTTAGACCCCTCCCCCCTCAAACTCCTCATAAATTCTGGACATTAAATAAACAATTAAATTGGAGTGGCCTAATATACATCAGTTAGAGAGATTAAATAAGTCTAACTATGGCTGAAATCTAATCAAACAAGTCATGCTGAAAATAGGGAGTTTGTTTAAGTGCAAAAAGTTATACTTTATTATAGAACTTTATTTAATTCTGAACTTAAGAACTAATGAGATTTAAAACTATACAAGAGTTATTTATACAAAAGTTACTACTGTATATATAAAGGTATAATAAATATAATAAATATAATATTTATAATAAATATAACTACTATAATTAATATAATAAATATAACAAATATTAAATAAATCAAAATATATTTTATTTGCTTATTATTACAGAATTTTGGAAAAGTCATATGTTACAATTGCTTATTTTTGAGTAAATTTGGTATTATCTAATAATGCATTATATAACAACTAATATAATGTACTAATATGCAAAAGTTAATAGGGGATGAAAAAAATTATTAAGATGGATATTTTAGCTAAGATGATATTACTATTGAAAAAGTAAGTCATAAAATGTGCCTTGTAAAATATGATATTATAAAGTCACATGGTTAGATTTCTTATTTTTGGGCAATTTGTGAAGTCACATGTTAAGTTTACATAGAGCTATTATAAAAATTTTGACCTTTCTTATTACCTATATATGTATTGCTTGAAGTACTGTCAGAATATCAATAAGTTAGTTCTATTGCATTGGTATTTGGTTTAGTTCCTAAGGTGAGTAAGAATAAATATAATTTAATTATATGTATATATATGTACTGCTAGTATTGTACAATAAATGTGTTAATATATATAGTGTTGAACAACAGTGCAATTCCAAAAAATTCTATATTACATGATTTATTATGTCAACGCTCAAATAAACATTTATTTCTCATAAATTTCTTTATTAAATTTTAAATTTAGCATAATGTGTTGAACTACACATTAGAGTTGAACAATGCATATATCTTGGTAACGTCTTGTTTTGACATTTTTCATCTAGATCAATATTGGTTTTCCTAACTGCCTTATTGCAAGCACCATGATGATTTTCATACCACATATCAAATTATCATTAAAATAGGTCAGAATACAAATAAGTATAAAAGTTCTATATATTATTGGTTAGCCTAGTAAAATTGGGTTTCCTAGTCATCTTGTTGCAAGCATTACAAGAATTTCATACTACATATCAAAATTTTATTAAGTCAAGTCAGAATAACAATAAGTTCTAAAGTAGTGTTGTTAAATACAAGTCAAACTGAACCAAGCCAAACTTGGTTTGACTTGAAGATTTTTAAGTCATGGTCTGGTTCAGTTTGACTTGACTGTCAAGTTGATGGGTCAAACCAATGGGGTTAATGGGGTTAATAGGCAAGTTGATAGGACTGATGGAAAGTTGATGGGACTGATATTAATGACCCATCATTTCGACTTGGAGGTCCAAGTCAATCAGTTTGGTTTGACTTTAGCTCCAAGTTGGACCAAACCTGACTGTTAACAACACTAAATCTAAAGTACTATATTGTATTGGATAGCCTGATTTTGGCATTTTTAATCTTGATTGATATTCAATTAACCATCTAAGTTATATTGTGCATTACCAAATCCTTATTCAACTGCTTTTTGATACCAACAAAAAGCTTCAATTTCATCTTATTCAGTACCAATTCTATTGGACTAACATCTACCTAAACTATATTTTGCCTCTTTAATTCCATTTTCTGCTGCTTTTAGTACCAATAAAATGTTTTAACTTCATTTTTTTCAATATCATTTCTATTTCTATAACATTAGTTCAATTTTATAATATAGTATAACATTTTTATTTTGAATATATAATCTATTTTAATCTACAAATAAATATGTTAGCAATAAAATTAAAATTTAAGAAATCTTTAATAGAAATAAATCTACCATGCCTCATTCATAATTCCTAAATGAAATGATTCTTAGATTTTCTAGTGATCTTCTCAGTTTTGTATTTTTTTGTATAATATAGTTTATCATCCAAAACATAATAAATCGTTTTTATTCTGGATTTTATGTTATTCTATAGAATATATAATATATATTAATTTACAAATTAAAATATTAGCAAAGTTAAAATTTAGGAAAGTTTTGATAAAAATAAATCTACCCTACTTCATTCATTCTACTGAAATAATATACAGTATATATATATAGTATATTCAACCATATTTCCATCTATCCAATATACTCCGCAATAACATAAAATTAATCGTATGGTATATCATTTAACACCTTTTTTGCATTACAAGATAATATCTGTTTATACCTTATAATCCCAATATTTAGAAATCAATAATGTAATAGACCATCTTTCCATTTTGCTGAATATACTGCTATAAGGCCATTTTTGCTCGACTCTTTGATATCACTAGTCCAATTTTTAGAATACTAATAATAATGTAATTAATGTAATGGACCACCTTTCCATATTGCTGAATATACTGTTATAAGGTCACTTTTGCTCGTCTCTTTGATATCAATAGTCCAATTTTTAGAATACAATAATGTAATGGTCTAACTTTCCATGTTGTTGATCATACTGTTATAAGGCCATCGAATTTTTAGAATACTAATAATGCAATCATGGACCATCTTTTCATGTTGTTAAATACACTGTTATAAGGCCTATCTCTTTAATATCACTACTAGTCCAATTTTTAGATACTAATAATGTAATGGTCCATCTTTCCATATTGTACTAATAATGCAATGGTCCATCTTTTTATGCTGTTGAATATACTGTTATAAGGTCGCTTTTACTCGTCTCTTTGATTTCACTAGTCCAAGTTTTAGAATACTAATAATGTAATTAATGTAATGGATCATTTTTTCATGTTGTTAAATATACTGTTATAAGGTCACTTTTGCTCATCTCTTTAATATTACTAGTCCAATTTTTAGAATACCAATAATACAATGGTCCATCTTTCCATATTGTTGAATATACTGTTATAAGGCCACTTTTGCTCGTCTCTTTGATATCACTAGTCAAACTTTTAGAATACCAATAATGCAATGGTCCAACTTTCTATGTTGTTGAATATACTGTTATAAGGTCACTTTTGCTCGTCTCTTTGATATCACTAGTCCAAGTTTTAGAATACCAATAATGTAATGGACCATCTTTCCATGTTGTTGAATATACTGTTAACTTTTGCTCGTCTCTTTAATATCACTAGTCCAATTTTTAGAGTACCAATAATGTAATGGACCATCTTTCCATGTTGTTGAATATTTTGTTATAAGGTCACTTTTACTTCTCTTTAATATCACTAGTCCAATTTTAGAATACCAATAATAATGTAATGGACCATCTTTCCATGTTGTTGAATATACTGTTAACTTTTGCTCGTCTTTTAAATATCACTAGTCCAATTTTTAGAATACTAATAATGTCATTAATGTAATGGACCATCTTTCCATATAGCTGAATATAGTTACAATGTAATATAAGGCCACTTTTCTAGTCACTTTGATTTCATTAAACTGATTATATGGTATGATGGCTAAAATGTTTTGCACCACATACTTTAAGTGATTTGGGAATGTTCCAACCAGGCAAATAATGAAAAGCAATCAGTTAAACAAAGTTTTACGTGAGTATCAATATACAAAAGCATCAGATATTTACGGAGTTATTACATTCACAATGTCATATTCATGTGTTACCATATGTGGCTAGTCATAAATTTATTGTATTTATTTCCACATTTGGCGTTAAACTACACATGATATTGAACCTCGTGCAACATTAAGTTCTGCATGTAACGTATTGGCGTACATAATTTGTAGTTGTGTTCGATCGGCGTAATTTACTAATAGTAATTCGTCCAATCCATTTAATCCTTTTATATAATTAAGTTTGCAAATTATTAGAATTACTTTCCAAGTATTTATTTGTTAAAGTCTTAAAGCTTGTTGGGTTATTATTCTACAGGATATATTTCCTAATTAAATTATTAGTATTTCATATCTTAAAATATCCATTCGTTTAACAAGGTTTGTATAATAATAACTATAATCCTTTTATATAATAAGGTTTGCAAATTAGTAGAATTACTTCCAAGTATTTGTTTGTTAAGTCTTAAAGCTTGTTTGGGTTATTATTCTACAAGATATATTTCCTAATTAAATTATTAGCATTACATATCTTAAAATATCCATTCGTTTAACAATCAAGGTTTGTATAATAATAGCTATAATCCTTTTATATAATAAGGGTTTACAAATTATTAGAATTACTTTTCAAGTATTTATTTATTAAAGTATTAAAGCTTGTTTGAGTTATTATTCTACAAGACTTATTTCCCGATTAAATTATTAGCATTACATATCTTAAATTATCTTTTCATTTACTAACAATCAAGGTTTGTATAATAATAACTATGAGTTTATGTAAAAAATGTAATAATCAAAAAGATGCTGAATATTTATGGTGTGAAACATGTAATGCAAAACGTTTTCAACAAAATTTTAATAACTGGACCAGTGGAAATAATGATATTGACAAGTTTATTCAAAATACTCAGCTTTTAGCAAATAAGTCTGAAAAGGTATTGGAGTGGATATCTTATGATAGATTTTATAGTATTGAATATATTGCAAATGGTGGATTTGGTATAGTTTATAAAGCGAAGTGGACTGATGGGTTTATAACTAATTGGGATAATGAAAAGCAAAATTGGAAAAGAATATGTCAGAACAAAGATGTAGCATTAAAAAGTTTAAATAATTCAAAGAATGTTACAATGGAATTCCTCAAGGAGGTATAAATCAATTTATTTAATAAAGTTCAAAATATGATATTTAATTAACTATCTTTTTTTTTTAATATATATACAGATTACATTACACCATAAAATTGAAGACAACTTTTCTATTGTTAGCATTTATGGAATAACTCAAAATCCAGAAACAAAAAATTATGTGATGGTCTTGGATTATGCAGATAATGGGAATTTGCGAAATTATTTAAATAGATGTTTTAATAACATAAGTTGGTATACTAAGATTCATGATTTATGGCGTATTGTATATGGACTTAAGAAAATTCATGGAAAAGAATTAATTCATCGAGATTTACATATTGGAAATATACTCTATTTTTCAAATTATGCTTCAATAACTGATATGGGATTATGTAGACCTGCAAATTATGACAAATTAGAAAAACCAAATACTGTGTATGGTGTTTTGCCTTATGTAGCTCCTGAGGTATTAAGAGGACAAAATTTTACCAAGGCTGCCGATATTTATAGTTTTGGTATGATTATATACGAAGTAATTTCCGGGTTACCTCCATATCATGATGTAAGTCATGATGAATATTTGGCAATTAAAATTTGTCAAGGATTAAGACCTAGATTCAATATTAAAGTACCCCAGTTAATTGTAGATTTAACTAAGAGATGTTTAGATTCAGAACCGTTAAATCGACCAACAGCAGGAGAAATTGAATTTATTTTATACAAGTGGTGGAGCTGGTTTGACAAACAAATGGAATTAAAAAATCAAATTAAGGAAGCTGAAGAAATTAACAATAATTTATTAACAAATAATACTATACCACTTTCTTTGACATATGAAACACATTCAAAAGCTATTTATACGAGTAGATTACTTGATTTTAATAATCTTCCCCAACCAAAAAATTCTGATGATTATTATGTGCAATACGATGATATAATAAGCACGCAATTTTCAGGTAATTATTGACTTTATCATATTAAAAACTTGCAAATAAGTATAAAATAATAAATTTATTTGCTAAATAGAATCCTTACAAATTGGTATACCTTTATTGAAATAAGTAATAATGTAGGCACATAATTTTTTTTTTGTTACTTTTATTTAATTTATAACTGATCACATCTAAATTAATTTTTTATTGCTGTAGGTTGGTTAAAATTTAAGAGTGCATATTATTAACTTTAAGTGATTAGTTTGCATTGAAAGGCTTTTGTTTGATCTATTTTATTTTCTTACTAATTTGCAAAAGTAGTTTATCTGCAATCCATTTTAACCGAGAATTTGCCCATTTTAAATTTTTATATTTTCCTTTCTCTTTTTTCAATTTATTATAACTATTTTAACCATTTTTTTCAATATTTTTTTAACTTTATTTTATTTATTTATTAGAGTATTTTTTTTGAAATTTATTTAATAGACAATTACAATATAGATTTTAAAATAGATTATAAACATTCATTCAAGAAAAAATGTAGTTTATAATATCATTTTGGGTATATACTTATGATGGCATAATATTTTGTTAACATATTTTGACAGTATATTAAAATATGGTTATTTATTTCTGGATAAATACTTGTCTCTATAATTATCCATTGCATATATTTCTGTCTAATCTCACTTAATCGGTTGGAACTTAGAAATTAAAATAACTTTAATGCTACGTCATGTTGTTGATTTGCTTGCAATATTTACACTGTAGCCGAAATTTTCCGTAAATATGGCCGAATCCGAAAGGTTCGAAATCCAAAGCGAAACTCTAGCCAAAATTTAAGAACACAGCCGAAATTACTGAGTTTTGGTAACATGTATAATGTACGCTTTGTACTAAATACGTATTATTAGATTGTGAAATAACCAAATATCTAAGCATTTTATTATATATAAAGTTAGGAGTTTAGAAACATGTATTGTATAACCAGTGTATATATTGTGTGATATTTTAGCCAAAATGGCTGATCACATAATGTCAATTTTTCATACAAGTCCATATGGAAACTATAATTATTGAAGTTTTTTTAAACATAAGATTTGTTTAATGTATTAAAATGTATGATATTTTACAATCTAAATAAAATGTGCGATTTATGTATGATTTGGTATATAATTTACTTATGATTAGTAAATTTTAGCATACGATTATTGTAATAACTAGCTCTAAATACTAAAGTGTTCTCTATAAAAAATAATCATTCAATTTATACATGACATTTATACAATTTACTCAAAGTATTTGATTTATTATGTACAATTTAAATATGATCTTGGTATAGAATTTTTGAATTTTGTACAACTAAATATTTATTGTAGAATGTTGGAATTTTGCACAATTAAAAAATATATCGTACAATTTTTATATACTGTACAGTATGTACTTGTACATTTTTACAATTATCAAATATTCAGTATTTGTATAGCTTAAATAATTTAAATTTAACAGAAACTTGTATTCGATGTTCAACTTTTGCACGAATTCACGTGATATGAATCAGAAAATTTTATTGGATTGTTTTGTGGAAAAGTCTCATAGGTAAAGTAAGTACATTATACTCAACTCTTTTTATGTTTTTCAGCTATTTTATTTTTCACTTCCATATATTTTTATTAAGTTATTTTAGTATAATATAAGATTACAAAATTCATACTGCTGTGCCATGTGTGTGGGTTTATATAATTTTATAGCTGGTAATTTCAGTACTTGGTTAACTGAAATGTGACTTGAAGGTTTGGAAAAACTTATTCAGCAGGTCAGGCATGAAACTACCCATATGTTAGTTTTATTAGAATACCTTATGAATACTTGTAAAGTTATAAGCAGTTTAATAATTTGGATAATTTTATTATATTTTTTTACTTTATTTATAGCTGAAATATACTTTCGAAGACTTAGTAATTTTATAAAACTATTTATTAAATATTTATTCCTATTAATAATTAAATTATTTACTTATGTATTAAGTATTATAACTTTTTGTTATAGCTTAAAAAACTATATATATTTATATATTTCAAATTGGACTGATAACACGAAAATAAGACAAAAATAAGATAAATTAATTTTAGATCCCATACAAAGATAAAACAAAATATACAGAAATTATATATACCACACAAAATTGTACGAACTTTTTCATAGAAAATAATTTGAAACATTACAGCTACTGTACAACCAGATCATTTTTCTTACTGGCCAAATTAAACTTATAATTATATATTATCGGTTTGACGGGACCGTTCATGCAATTTTTATAGTAAACTCCCGTTACTATCCAATAATTTTATTATTATGCTAATACATAATAATATGAGATAATCGACCTAAATAACAATTATGTAAAATCTGCATGAACTTATGAGGATAACTGATAATTGAGTATAATACTTACTAATCAATAAACTTGATTCATAAAATTGACAAATATAATTAAAAAACAGCTAAATAGACAAGTGATAATTTCTAACTTCAGCAACGAATAAAAAATTTTAAGATAAGATTCATCTCTATTTTCTTTGTTAAGGATTTAATGATGACTCCCCTACATACAGTAGCTATTTAGGAACAATTAAAATCCATAAAATTTAATTATATAAAATAATAATGAGATAATATAATAAATTATAATTACTATTATGGTTTTAATGGACGATATTTTTATTAAGTATAATTAGTATTAATGACATTAGTTTCTATTGATAACCACAATATTCCTATGAGGCTATGACAGCTATTGAGTGGGATATAATTCCTAGTTTTCCTATTTATTAATTAAGCCATCTCAAGAAAGCTGATTATTGAATCATACATCAGTTCTTTGAGACTGATCGTCCTGTTCAAACTGTTTAATTTGGATTAACTAGGAGTAAATTTAAGCATTGAAACTTACTCTGGGCAGACTAGGCGAACTTTCTTATCTATAAATAATTAATTTTCAAAAATCTACTAAATCAAAGTAGTATTAGCAACAACATTATCTAAATTTAATTTGCTTTCTATTTCTACAGCAAATAATAGTGATACTAGGTAACGGAGACCGTTAGAACATCGATGAATTATTTAGGTATTACTAAAAATTAAATAGTGACATAGTAATGCAGTAAGTTGTTTATTGTCTAAAACGTTAAATGCTACACATTTAAACATTTAAACTATTTCATATTAAATAAATTATTTACGCGTGCAACATAATTGTTACACCTGATCCTAAATTTTCATTGGTTATACACACGGCGTGACAGACGGGTCTAACTTATAAATAGATGATTATTAAATAATAGTAATGCATTATTAAATTAAAAGAAAAAATACAGCTGTAAACATAAAAGTTATTTATTACTAATAAAGTCTAAAAATTTTACTATTTGTTATTTTGGTTTATTCAATATTTGATTAGTATAATCTTAAATGTGATTTCGAAGTTGAAATCATACAGTATATTCAGTAATAATTTGTAATGGTTTTATTACTTAAGTGAAATGATTTTAATTTTGAAAAATCATCGTATCTTAAAAAATCTTAAATCAGACAAACTATGATCTTAACTGTATGATACATAATTATAACACTTATTCATAATGATCTTAATTTTATTTCTTAATATTTCATGGTCACTATAATGTTTTTTATAAAAAATTATATAACTAGCTGAAGTTGTATATATCAAATTACGACTATTTCGATATTATTTAACTAATTTGTATCTGAAGTTATATCTTCTTCACAGTCTTTTCTTATTTTTTCTAATTTTGCTTTTAGAAGTGTATTCTTTTTCTGAAGTTTATTATTAGAATCTTGGTATTTTTTGATTTCTTCATTTAATTTATTTTCTAGTTCCTCAATACGCTGCTTACTTTGTTGTTTCAGTTCACTAATAATGTCCTTTTTATCATTTAATTCGTTAATACGGACACCAAGCTTATATTGTAAATTGTCCCTATCATTTTGAAGTTTTTCTATATGGGTTTGTTTAATATTTTGCTCATCTTGAAGGGCTTCCTTAGCTTTTCTAATCTCTTCAAGTTCATTCTTTATTTTCTCAGATTTTAATGCTTGACTTTGTAATAATTTTATTACCTTTTTTAAATCATTTATTTGACTTCTCAGTTCAGATGTATCAGCTTTAGTAAAATGTCTTTCATGATCTAATTTCTGCTTGAGATCTTTTAATTCATCTTTTCTATTTTTGATATCAGATTTTGATAATTCAATTTCATTTAGTTTACTTTTTAAACTTTCAGATTCATTCTCCTTGATTTCCAATTCCCTATTTATTTCCTCAAGTTGCATTTCTAATTGTTCAATGTCATTCTTTTTATTTTCTAAATCCTCTTTCAAGACATCTATTTCTTTATGTAGCTCTTCCTTTTTCCTACATTGTTCAATAGTATAGGATTTTAATAATTCCTCTTTGTCTTTTAATTGTTGTTTTATTTGTTGGTAAGCGATTTCTTTTTGTTCTAATTTGTCATTTAATTCTTCAACCTTTTGTTTCAATTTTTTTATTTCTTCTTTAATTTGAATATTATTTTCTATCAAGTTTTCTTTTTCTGTATTTAAGTTATTTTCTTTTTCTATTAATTCTATAAATTTGGTATTTAATGATAATTCTTCTTCAATTTGCGTAATTTGATCTTGAAGATCTTTCTTTTCTTTTGTTAATTGCCAGTTTACTTTCCATGCTTTCAAATTATATCTACCTTGAAAAGCATCATTAGGACTCAATGTATAATCCTTAAGTTTTTCATATATTATTTTCACTTTAGCTTCCGGTATTATATCAGCTAAACATCGAAAATTCTTCATACTATCAGATAAGAATTCCAAACCAGAATCTATGTCACTATTAACAATACTTAAACTCTCTAATTTAATCAAACTTTTTAAAGGTTCCAAACTACCATAAAACTGGTTATATTTTCCTTGCTGAATTCTATATACATCAATGTTCCCAATAAGTAGTTCCTTTAAATTAACTAAATGGCTAAAACAATTTAAATTTTGAGAAAATGAATTATCAAGCAAATTCAAATATTCTAATTTTTCACTATTTGAATCAGGCAATTTCAATTCATTAAGTTGATTACAATTAGCTGTGACAGATTTAATATTCAAACAATTTCTTAGATCTAAACTAGTTAATTTGTTATTGGAGCAATTAATATCTATTAACAGCTTATTCTTGCTTATATCTAGACTGGTGATTTGATTTTCAGAACAATCTATTTTTTCTAAATTAATAAAATCAGATAAATCTAAACATCCATCCAGATTTTTCTTGTTAATGACTAATCTTGTTTCCTTTTCTCTTTCTTTTTTTGTTGGATAATTGTCTTTTAAATATTTTTGTGCCTTTGACATAAGTTCCAAATAATTATTTTCAGTTAAAATATATCCCATAGAATACCTTTTCCCATTAATGGCGATCTTTGAATTTTCATTATTTGAATTTAAAACACAAATAGATATATCAATATTATCTTTATCAATTTGGGAATTTATATTTGAATTCAAAATATTTAAATGAATAGAATTCTTTGACCATCCAGTTAATTTAATATTTATAGGCTCAAAACAATTGATGGAGATTTCAAATCCTTGAGATAACTGTCGAGATGTTTTGATTGAATAAGAAGTGTTGTGCTTTAACGTGATAGATTCTTTAATATAATCAACTTCTAATTCACGATTCTTTAAACAAAATACCGACAATTTTGAAGGATTTCCGATTATCATCCACAATAAATAATATTCTTCCATGTTAATATTTTCATTTTCTAAAGTTTTAATCGTCACGGAAAATTTATTAATTTCATATGATCCAAATGTAACAAATATATTATCCGATTTTAAATTATCTTTTGAAATAATTGTTCCAAATACTTCATAATTTTTATTTTCTAACGATGGTTCTATGTTTAGAGTAACTTGCTTAGAAATATCTAAATCCTTTAAACTAGCACATCCAGCCATTATAATCTTAAAATTATCTTGTTTATTTAATACGATATCTATTCTATTTTTTTGTTCTACTTCAAGTATTTCGTATAGAGAAATTATTTTATTATATTCAACAATTTCTAAATCTTTTGTTGAATCATTCGTAATTTGAATCCATTCAGATAAATCGTCTTCAATAATTTCTCCTTTTTGCGTTAAAAGACATGAAATATTAAATTCTGCTAAATGTGGCTTTATGGATTCAAATATTGGTAATACTAAATCAATATTTTTTGGAGGACTAAACGAATTTTCTATGGTATTTTTAAGAGATTTTCCTAATATGACGTTTAATGGAAAAAAATGCCCATATTCGTTGAAAACTTTTTGCAGACATTTTAGTGGTTTCATACTTTCAAGTGCTTTTTCTATAGCTTGCTTAAACTTTTCTGAAGGCTTAATATTATCCTTATCTAATGATATATTATATCGTTTAAATTTTAAAAGAAAATGCGCATAATTCTCATTACTTTGACTATCCGATACTTTAATAAATGGAAAAGAGCCTATATTTAAATTATCATTTGTAGCTGCAAAAATATTATTATTGATCAGAATCTCCTCTAAGGTTGTTGCCGGTTTTACAATTTCCAAATTAAATTTATTGCTTGGATCTATGTCAAGAAAATCGATTAAATCAATTGCAGTCTCCTTACTAATTCCAATTTCTAATTTTTGATCAATTATTAAACCATGAAGTAAATGATATTCCTCAACCCATCTTATTAGGTTGATATATAATGAATCTCCAACCCAATCATCTAAATTTAATTTCTTTTCATAATTAGCAATTCCAGGCAATTTCTCATCTATCGATGATGTTGAATCGAATTTCAATTGAGAAATGGGAACAAGATCATTGTAAGAAATTGTATCAGTTATGTCAACTTGATATAAATTTTTCATCCAATTGATTAATTTTTCACAGGTGTTTAAATCTTGTCCGTCTAATGTTACCATTTTTGGAAAAAAATTCAATACAGATAAATTATTAAATGGAGTTTCTTTTTTATGTTTAACTGAATTATATGCCCAAGTTAAGAAAAACTTAAGTGTATCAATTTGTTTTAAAGTCGCTGAGTTAAGATCATCGATAAATAATTTGCCACCAATTAAAATCTTTCTTGGAAATAAATGACCATATATTTCGCATAATGATTTTTCTTCATCCATAAAGTTTGAAAAAGACTCTGATAAATTAGCAGTATAAGTAATTTCAGCAACAGGAAAATTAATACATATATCAGATGATCGTAGAGGCTCATTAAGTTCTACATCATTATCATCAGAATTAAAACTCAATAAATTTACATGTGAGTTATGATCGTTTATCGAAGTATACACTAAAGGTTGACCCTCGTATAAAGTCATATTCAATTCTCCATCTTCAACAAATACAGCTTGTTTGCTAGGTTCTATGCTATACCCATTCAAAAATAATCCATAATTCAATTTAAGTTGTTGAACCCTCCCCAGATTTAGCGATGACATCATCAATTTTAAAGCTACAACAACTTCCTGAATTTTTGGCCTCTTGCCTGGGTCGCCATCCCAACACCCTAAAAAAGAAAGTTATTTTAAGATGTACTCATACTAAAAAGTTAATCAAGTAATTTACTTACTTTCATAAAGAATATAATATTCTTCGGGCGTGCCCTTTACTATGACCTCTCTTAATCCTTGGGCAATTTCTTTAGCTAAAAGTGAATCATATTTTTTATCAGCAAAAGGGATCTTTCCACTAGACAATTCCCATAATAATACCCCAACACTATAAATATCGCTTTTCTCGTTCAACTCATATTTTTCTGGTGCTTCAATATCAATTCCTCGTGGATCAACATAAGGCGAATATAATGAAATTTGATTAACATCTTTAATACGTTTACTTAATCCAGAATCTGCTAACCTAATGGAATTTTGCTGTATAAGTATACTTCTTGAATGCAAACCTTTGTGCACTATACCTCTCTCATGCAAATGTTCCATTGCGCTTGATAATTGAAGAGCCAATCTATATTTATCCATCCAGTTTAACGAAGGAAAATTCGTCTTCAAATAATTATTAAGTGAACCTCCTTCCGCGTATTCTACAACCAATAAATGCTCATCTAAAAATTAAAAAAAATTAGTAGATATTACTATTTAAGTATATATGTGTATAATTAAGTACGTAGGTAAGGTTAAATTAGTTTAATTAGTTTAGTTCGGTAATAGCAAATTATTTTACCTGAATCATTCTTAGTTATTCCGTACAATTTCATCATCACGTTATTAAAGTCATTTTCTTGTATCTTTATCTGTAAAATAGAATTTTTTTAGTGACCGCAATGACGCTTATAAAATTTTTTAAAATGGCGTGAACTTTGTCCTTCAATCACAAGTAGTGCATATGCATATTTTTGTTTATCATATAGTTCATTTAAAGAAGGATTTTGTGGTCGTCGGTTTTGTCATTTTTTGACTATAAATATGGATTGTACGACATACGACATACGACATACACGCAAATTTAAAACTAATTACGTACCTCCTGGACAATTTCTTTAGCTATTTTATCATTTAAACTAAGTGATTTTAATGCTACAAGTTTTCCACCTTGTCTCCAATTTGCTTTATTTATATTATTGCCCAAATCTTCTATATTGATAAATTCATTATAATCATAGTATTTTATATTTTCTTCTTCTATATACTGTTCCATCGAACGTATATGTAAAATACAGTAAATCAGTGATTTGGGGAAGGATAAATAATTATGATTTTTGCGAACGAAATAATATTTTTTTTTCCCTTATTTGTGTAACAATAAATTCTTCATTATGATCAACAAGTTAACATTAAACATGGCAGGGAGCTATAGTCATAGTATAATTAGAACTGTAATAATTCTGACTTTTTTTTAATTAAGTTGGCTTATACTACCATACAGTATCATAATTATGATAAATAGTTTAAAAGAATTTCTAAATTTTAACTGGTGGAAAAATTACTGGTAGATCATATGATTGTGTATTAAATATTCACGTGATTTATTATGACGATGCAATTTCATTTGGCTCGCTTCGCTCGCCAGGTTTTTCTAGCCAAACCATAACTTTCACTTTATTTGCAAAATTTTTTTTTATATTTAACATATCTATAAAAAAAATGAGAAATTACTCTTAACTAGCTATTAACATAATTTTTTTATCATTTGGTAAAGGATGATCATTTTCGGTTTATTTTGCTTGTTAATCATTTTTGGCTTAGTTATTTCACTTGTTAATCATTTTAAGGTTAATTATCTTGATGATTGTTAATTTTTTGGTTCAAAAATAAAAAAATATATATATCAGAATATGTGATTAACTTTAAATAATAATACAGAATTACTTGATAAAGCATTTATTTAAAATCATTTTTAGAATTACTACCCTGAAAAAAAATTTTCATGATAGCATTATAACGATAATGAGATGACGATAATGAAAATTTACCGTTTGATTGTTGTTTATTTTTTTGGTTCAAAATAAAAAAAATATGTATCTATATTTAAATAAGTAATACAAACAAATTGTTTATTTACATAACATTAAATTTGTCATCCGGTTGTTGATCATTTTTGGCTGACAAAAATATTATTCAGTTTTCACATGATTTGCTAAAAATTTTATCCCACAATTTTTAAGCAAGAAAGAACATTCTATAAAAGTGCAATATGACCTTATGGGTGGGTGGGTGGCGCGTCACGTTATTGTAATGACTTGAAATGATTGACATGTCATGATAGGTTAACGTTAACGTTAACTTAACGTTAACATAAGATTAGTTTTTGAGTGATTTCCATTTTAAGATGCTGATCCCCCATCTTTGGTATTGATTTGCTGATTATATAAATACATTTC
>QZLH01000013.1:258501-270460 GCA_003833135.1 Oehlia diaphana
CGCTGTTAAACAAAAGAAAACCATCATTATGGTTATTCACCAACCTTCATCTCAAGTATTTGAATCTTTCGATAAATTAATGTTAATGGCTGATGGACATATGGTCTATTTTGGTGAAAGAGCTGGTGTGGTAGATTACCTTGCTGATCAAGGATATAAATGTCACCCTAATTTCAATCCTGCTGATTATATATGTATGTATTATTTTTTATTATAATTATATTTTTAATTTAAATAAATTTATATAACGTTATAACGTTTTTCCTTTCATTATAGTGGAACTTTTGAACGATAATACAATCAAACAAAACTTAATAAATGCATATGCGCATGACGTTCGTGATGATCCAACTGGAAAACAAGTAGTCGAAAAGCATTCTCGTAGAACACGTGCTGATAATCAATTAAGTGATACCATATTAGACGCACCAGTTACAAGTGAACGCCGTTGGGAAGCTACATTTTTGCAACAAGTCTCGATTCTTACCGAAAGAACCTTTAAACAGAGTAGAAAAATTATGCTATCAAAAGTTAATATATTTCAAACCATTGCTTTGACTATAATTTGTCTCTTGGTTTGGCTTCAAATTCCTTTCTCTGAAGTTAACATAAATGATCGTGTTGGAAGTGTGAGTATAGATAATATAAAATTCTTTTTTTTTTTTTTATTAACAAATTTTTTTAACTTCATTTATTCTAAAATTTTATTGATTTTTTTATTATAGATTTTCTTCTGTAGTGTATTTTGGGCGTTTAACGCAATGATTGGATCCGTATCATCTTTCCCGTTGGATTTAGTCATGTTATCGAAAGAACGTCAATCACGATCTTATCGTTTACTATCATATTACTTATCCAAACAAATCGCCGAATTACCTTTAGTCATATTTAATCCCACATTATATACTATCCCAGTATATTGGGCAACAAATTTGTTACCAGATTTTGGTAGATTTGTAGCTTATTTAATAGTAATTTTACTTAGTACATTAACTTCTCAGAGTTTCGGTTATTTATTTGGTGCCACTGTATTGAACGTACATAAAAGTATATGTAAGTATTATTTTAAATATTTTAATCTTATAATTTTATAATATATATCTAATTAACAATAATTTTTTTCTTATCGAATATAGCTGTTAGTTTGGTATTTATACTTGCATCTATGTTATTGGGTGGATTTTATATAAAACATTTACCATTTGCCCTAACTTGGTTAAAATATCTTGTAAGTAGTCGCGATAAATCTTATTAATCATATTATTAAAAAGAATTTTTTTTTTCAAACCAATAACAATATTAACAATTCTCTATCTTTATTAATAGTCATTCGTAAAATACTCGTATTCATTACTTTTACAAATTCAATTTGATTCGCCGAAAGCTCAATTTAGATGTGCTAAACCAGGAGAATTACCTGCCGGAGAATTAAGTATCTGTGATACAGGAGATGATGCTCCATTGACAAGTATTTCCGGTGTTTCTATAATAGATAGTGAAGGATTAAATGATTTACCTTGGTACGTTAACCTAATAATATTATTAGGTTTCTGTATTGTAGCACGTGTTCTTGCTTATTATTCATTACGTAAAAATAGTAGGAGAAGCAAAGAATAATAATAATATAATAATATAATAATACTTCACTTGTATAATTGAAATCATATATATTCGTCAAATACCTGAAACGCATTCATTTGTATAGCACAATCAAGTCCTTCCTTTTTTTCATTAATGTAATCACTTTTTTAATTTAGAAATAGAATTATTTAATCACAAATAAATCATACATATTATAGAATTTTTATATATGAAATCATATAAATTTGCTGCATTTTTTTTTTATGATTAACGAACATAATACATATGTCGTTTTTTTTTCATGATTTGAATTTTCTAAATCAATCATGCTATTACGAAATTGTTTGCATATACAACATATAACAACATATAACAACATCCAGTTGGGCGAAAAAGTGAATAAATTTGGAAATGATCTCTTCTAAGCTAAATTACAGAAATGTATTACAAGGATCAACAGTACTACAATATCGAAAGGATAAAAATCGGAAACCGGATAAAAAGATTACCAATATTCGAAAGCTGTACAGATGTCCCGTTATAACGCCAACAATTTTATTATTAAAATTCCACCCCCACGTGACCGGTGACATTTAAAGGATTGTGAAAAAAAAAAATTTGTGAGGCAAAAAAAAAAACCGAAGTCCCTCAGATAAATATAAACAGTGAAAACGCGCTGGGGTGTGATACCGGTGATGAATATGAGGGGGTGGAAAATTTGTTGGTCAGCAAAGAATCACGTGACATTATTTTACGATATACCAATGATGATGATGTTATTGAAGCTTTGAAACATTAGGATACGCTAAGCGTTTACAAATTAAAAACACTATATACATCAAACAGTAAGAGTGAAGATACATTCTTTCACGACTTAGAAGAATTTATTATTAAAAAAGGTGATAATGAGTAATGGCGATACTTTTCAAGAACAAGTGTTATTATTTAAGATGGTTTCTGAGTACTATAAAGTTATCAGAAATTAGATGTAAAATAAAATGGCAAGCAAACAGGGAACTCAAAAGTGAATATCCAAAGAAAAAGAACAGGACTACTAATTCTTAGAGATAGAAAAGAAATACGTACAAGATCATATTGGTAAAATAATGAAAGTGAAAAACAAATTTTTTTGGAAATTTTTATAATGAACGAAGTTATTAAAGATGCAACAAATATGAGAAGAGATATAGTTTTTTTAAACTAAACATAAATGTCAGTGCGCATTTGAGACATGTTGAAAAGGTAAGGAGTTAATTGTAGCACTGAAAACAGATTGCTTTAAAGCGTTCCAAATCCTATCCAAGGAGAGAGTGGTATAGTTTTATATAAAATAGATCTATACATGTGAGTGTAATTATTTCAGAAAATTCGGCATTAAGGCGGCGTAATAGTGAAATATATTGCACCAAATTTTTGTTTGAAGATTCATATGAAAATCGTATTACACCAGTATTACACTGGTGTAATGTCGAATTGGTGTTGTAGAGGTCGAAATTACCTAGTGAAATTATTAATTTTTGGGCGCAGTATTATATTTAGTTTAAATGTATAAAAATTTGAAGTGTTTTAAATGTACTGCGTCCGTAATGACGTCATTGACTTTTATTGGTTATTATTAGGTTAAGTAATTTAGGGATCGGGTAATTGATGACGTGAATGCCCTTGAAAATGATCTACATAGTTGTGACGACAGTAAGAACGAACGAATAATTTATATGAAATATTCTTAATATTCAATGAAATTTCGTTATAAGAAATATGTTAAATTTATTTCATTGAATTTTCAATAGTCAAATATAAATTTCCGGCAGTACTAATTTATTCAGTCGATCGTTTACAAAATGACGCTCCTTACGTTTTAAAACTGATTTTGTCACGTGAAAGAAAGGATTCATAATCCGGATCGACAAAAGGCTAACCTAAATCTATTTATACACGGGTGTCAATTGTTGTTTAATGTGACCACAATGGACACTTATTGCGGATTATTAAAAGAAAGAACTTCATATTATTCTCATAAATAAATATTGTTTTTTTAATATTATTACTTAACCTTTTTGAAATAAAAAATGCATTAAGCATTTTAATTTCACTAACATTTTTAGGTTATTTTGTAACAATTACTAGTTCTTGATAATATGTACTCAAACCCCTATTTATGTAATAACTAAAAAGTGAATAATACGATACTTGAAACGTGTAACATTTTCCGTTATAAATATCTATTATGATAATTATGAAAAACAAAAAAATCGAGAAATAGAAATATTTTATATATGTGATTGTATTTTAAGTGAATAAATCCAAAAAAGATATCAAATCAAACATTTTTTGAATCTTTCGTGTTATATTATGACGTTATATACTCTAAATTATATTCAAACTCGAGAACTATCTATTATTCTTCGATATTGATTTCAAAATATTCGTACACAAAGAAAACAAACAAATGAGGGAACACGTAGTCGTACTGTTCATATTTATAACGCTTCTCTAGAAATTACAACTTCTATTCTAAAACCCTTTTTAAGAAGATATGGAATGTTAGAAGATGTGGTCTATTATAAAATTTATTTTTAAAAAGGTTCTAAAATTAGTTCTTTTATTATTATAGTATTATTATTATAAAACCTCGCTTGATCCAATTCTCATTTAGACGTTTCGTAGTCATTTGAAAAGTGTGTGTTTCATGATTGGTTTTATAATATATATTAGTTGTTACTTATGATCTTCGAATATAATACATTTACGGGAAAATAACTTAAGCAAGCAACTTGGATAATTTTCAATGTTTGAGACTATAAATTCCGTGAATATGATACATTTACGGAAATAACATGGAATAAAAAAAACCACGGAATAAATTTTTATAGGGGTAATAAATTGTTTCTAGTAAATTATTATATATTTAGATTACCCTAATTTTGAGTTGTATTACTGTAACGTATAGAAAGAATTCCTCCGTAATTTATTACGGATTGTCATCTTAAAATAGATTGGGTTTAACCATTAATGAATGTTGATTATGTTGATCATGAAAATTAAAACAATAGAAATGTGTCGTGTTATAATGATGCTCTTAACAATACATTTTTATGATGTGTTACCGCTTCTCTATCAATGTTTTACGCTAAATTAAGACAAACTTTTATGCAATACTGCTTTGCCTCATCAGAGTTGTCTTACATATGGTAATGGTTTTAGTTTATTGCGCAATTTTGTATCCAGTAATCTTAGAAAGATAAAAACATAGCAGAGTGATAGAAAAGGTGTAATAATACATGTCAAAAATTGTCAGCTTTTCTGTCAGTAATTATATCATAATTTTATCACTAAAACTATGATAAATTTAATAAATTTGAATTTAATATTTTGTTCATTATCATATAGCTTGTCTCCAGAATATTATTTGTTTGCATAATTTACTATATGGTGCTAGCTCATTGATCTCAGTGTGAAAGCAATGGGCTGTTGCTAATATGTAAAAAATTAATTATGCACCTAATTGTATGATCCAAGCTAATGTTACACATTTTTTTTATATGATACTAATTTTAAATTTTGATGAATGATGAGGCGAATCATTATCATTTCATACAATTATGTAATGGACGTTTCACTAGTAACTCCTTTGATACTAAACGCCCAAATACTTGTTTTATTGGACAATATTAGTGTCAGAAATTTTTTGGCCATTACATTTGTTGCACGTTTTTTTACAAAACAATGCAGATCAGTTTTTAAATCAGTTTTTGAAATACAAATTTGGTATTATAATTAATATATTTTTTTTTGAAACACTATTCTAAATGTTTGATTAAAAGAAAAGTTATTAATAGTTAGTTTATAAATAAATCAAGATTACAATGACAAGTAACATATATAAATGTTCTGTAATCCCTCTGAGTAAAAAATTTAAAAATTTTCAAGTCTCTAAATTTATTTTCACATTTTTCACACACATTCTCCCACCAAGTCTCTAAATTTATTTCCACATTTTTCACACATATTTTCCCACCAAGTCTCTAATAAAAATGTTAAAAATGCTTAATTTAGCAAAGATGTTGATCATCTTTATGTATTTAACCTCCATCTGCTGTTGCTTTTTCATCTCATCTCAAAATGCATCATCTCCAAATACACCACCCCAAGATACTTCACTTCAAGATATATGGTACACTTATGAAGAACCTATAGAAGGTCTATTACTATATGAAACTTACACACTTAAAGATGGTACTTTGATACTTTGGATGGCCTTTGAAGATGAAGAAGATCCATCCTGCATGTTACCTTATTTTTATCTACGATTGATAGAAAGAACAGGACAAATAACATATATAAACCTTAATTACACTTTTCCTCCAGAAGCAGTTTGCCCCATTAATATAACTTATATACCCTTAAATAATAATTATATAATGATAATTTATGTTAAATCAAACAATGGTGTTAAGGGGAAGTATGGCTTAATAATTAATTATGACAGTGAAATTATAAGGTGAGTTTAGATGTTGGAACATCCTCATTTATAAAGATCAATAATAATTTTTTTTTTTTTTTTAGTGAAATCCATTTAGGAAATGTTAATGACTATATTATAGATAATGGAAGATTAGAAAAAGGTTTTATTCGTATTGAAAAACATGACAAAAAAGGAATAGCAGCATGTCATTGGCTTAGTATCCCGTAAGTATTTTTACAAGTAAATACTTTTTAATATTTCATCATTGTTCAGTTGATTAACTTTTTCATCTTTACTTTAGAGATATTACAACAGGAAAAGTGGTAGAACTTGGAAGTGGCAAGTTTAGTGTACCAAACCTATTATCATATACTTTTGTAAATAGTTTTAATTTTAGATTAATTGATGGAGGGATTGGATATGCATATATTCTAAAATATGATGAAGTGGAATCATCGGCAATAAATGATCCAAATATCCAATACTGGAAAATTTATGTTTCATTTATAAAAGAGGAAACATATTTATCTACAACACCTTCTCCTGTCTACCAAACTACTACAAAATTAAATAATATAATATTTAACTCATGTACTTATAATAATGGTGTAGGATATATATGTATTGTGTCATTAAACAATACAGTTACAAATAGGAATCAATCAAGGACTGAAGTGAATTATTATAGATTGGAATTTTTAACAACTGGGGCCTTTATTCAATTTGATATGATTCCTAAAGAAATAAGTAATACAAATAACTTGGATTTATCAAGTTTAATTTATGGAGGATTTCTTGTGAGAAAATATTATACAAATACAACTGCAATGGACTTTTATATTTTAGATAATAATGGAAAATATAAATCAGGGGGATCTTTTGGTCCAGAGTTTGTTTTTTATAATATATTCCTAAGAAATGGTACTTTATTGGAAATAAAGAAACAAACTGGTAATAAACTAGAAATTCTATTGAAACCTATATTAAGATTATATAATCAAGGTAAGTTTTTAATTTATTTTTTTTACTTTTTATTTTATTTTTTTTTTTTTAATAAAAAAATTTTTTGATTTATAGGTGCTGAATATAATAATCCTGTAATTGAGTCAACAAAACCAGCTGTCCATGAATTTATTGATTCTTCAATCAATGAAATTACAATTAAATATAGCATTCCAGTGAGATTATCAATTGCAAATATTTCCATATTTCAGATAAATGGTGACCTATACAAACCAAATCTATTACGACAAACAATTTCAGGAGATTCCAAACTATGTACTGTTGGAAGTGATAACCACACTGTGCATATTCCAATTTTCAGTAGTACTTTTAATCAGCCAAATTCTTCTTATCATGTGGTGATTGATAATAATTTTGTCATTTCTCAAGAGAGAAATGAACCTTTATTAGGAATTATTGGGAAAACTTGGATGATTTCAACAAGTAATATACATTTTTTTTTTAATTTTTTAATTTTTTACTGGTCAAATAAAAAAATTTATATTTCTTTATTATATTTAGAAACATTTAAGGCCAAACAACATTCAGTTTCAGTCACAGGGTTACTTCGATTGAATGAAGAAGGGAGTTCAAAATTTCTTCAAACAAATCAGTCAGAGTTTTTCAACAATATAATTCAAGCATTTTCCAAAATAATCCCAATAGATAAACAAAGGATAACAACAAATGGTGAATGGCAAAATGACCCCACTTTCCCCAAAAAAGTGTTGTTATCATTTACTATAAATGAAGCTAAAAGTGCCATTGAACCAAGTTCCAAAACAATCTTTGATAATTTGGGAACTTTTATTGAAAGGAAAGGGTTTACTGCACTTTCTAATAATGAATATACTTCATTAATTGATGAAAGTGCATCCTTTACAATAACACGTAAGTGTTGTTCATTAAATATATATTTTTTGATATTGTAAATAATTAATATTTCATTAAATTTTTAATTCTATTATTTTACAGATTATTTTGGAAAATTTTTGCCACTAATTATAATATTTTTAGTTAGTATAATAATATTATTAATATTATATTTTTTGGCACGTTGGAAAAACCCTGAAGCAAGAAACTTCGCCATATTTGAAACTGCATTAATAATGCAGGATTTTGCTGTGGATTTAATATTCACATTATTAAGGGTTAATTATACTCCACATCTAGTAATCCCAAAGTAAGAAATTTTATTATATTATGTCATTTTTATTATTTTAAGATTAATTTAATTAATTAATAATTTATTATTTATTATTATTTAGTAAGGTATTCCTTATTGTACCACTTATAGTCAATTTCTTATTGGCTATAAATATTTTTTTGTCTGAAGTAGCTACAAATCCAATGTTCTTTACTTGGATTTCAGAGCTTCCAACACCACTATTATCAATTTGTGCAATATTTTCAGCCATTGACATACTAACAATAAATACTTTGACATCAAATTTATTTGGTCTCAAAGTATTTTCAGCCCCATTATCACAAAGATCAAGGAAGATTATACTTTGGGGTAGTTTCATAAATATTATTGCTGAAGATATACCACAATTAATTATTCAGATATTATACTATAATAGTGTTGTGGGATATGATCTTTTTCCATCACTTGTACTTATATCTGGTGGATTAGTTATAATGAATAAACTAATTTTAAGGTCATATCATGCATTAATAAGATGGTATCATAAGCGTGATAAAATTAGAGACTTTATTAGACGTTTATCAGCCAGTTCTATAAGATCATTAAGGTCAAATGTTTAGCATTTTACTATAGACTTTTATTTGTAAATTATGATATTATTTTTACCATCAATTTAATAAAATATAATACTTCAGACTGTGCCATAAAAATGTATTTGTTTTTTTTGAAACATCATTTACTGGACAAATATGAAAAATATGATTGTCTTTAATTTCTCTGACCCAACCATAAATATTTTCTTTTTGGTAAGCACTAGTTTTAAGCTTTCAAACAAGTTATATTATGTTAAAATTGATGCATTATTGAAGGTTTAATAAAGAGTTTTCAGAGGTCAATTTTTTCTTAATATACTGTAGATATGTTTACTGTGTAATACAGGTTGAATAAATAAAAATCAGATTTTTACCTTTTAATATGGCTGTTCAATTTTTTGGTGATATTAATAAATATAATATTTCCGATTTTAATATATTTCCAATCTTAATATAAATTTGCCAATTTTAATATAGATTTACCCAATTTTGGCTATTTGTAAATGCATGTGAATCTCCAATTTACAAATGGGATTTTCCAATTTTAATATTGTAACATGTGATCATGTATTACGGTTTAATATTTATTTATTATCTTTTTATTTTTCTATTTCAGTTATAATAATTTTTTTGCCTCAAAAACTTTACTAAAATACTTTCTAAATACTTTATAAAATAGAATCAAAATATTTTTTCCTTAAATATAAACACATTTAAATTAAATAACTCATAATTTAAAATATAAACAAATATTATATTTTGTTTACACATATATTAAAGTATGGTTTGAACATTTTGGCAAAGTAAATCTTATTCATTTAATTACAAGTAGTTCAGTAAGTTTAAAACTGTTAAGATATTAATCTTCATAAAAGTACAGTTAATATTTTTGTAATTATTTACATTTTTTATATAAATAGTATTAAGTTACAAATTTTTTTATCTTCAGAGCGTATTTTGAGCATTTTAGCTAAAGTAAATCGACTTCTTTTATTAATTGAAAGTTGTTCATCAGGTGAAAATCTACTTGGATATTATTTTCACGGATGTACAGTTAATACTTGATGAGTTACTCATGATTTTCACAACAGTACTCATTCACGAATTTTATTTTTTTCATTTTGTCACTTCAGAGCGTATTTTGAGCACTTTAGCCAAAGTAAATCGACTTCTTTTATTAATTGTATGTTGTTCAGCAGCTTAGAATCTACTTGAATATTTATTTTAATGAAGGTACAGTTAATATTTGTGGAGTTATTAATTTTTTATAATCATATTACATTGAATTGCAAGTAAATTTATATTCTTAAATGTATTTTGTTTAAAATTTAATTATTTAAGTTTGTTTTTTATTTAATATTGCTTAATAAATATTGTTTAAAATTAAATTTAATATTACAATAAATTTTTTATAAAAATATATATATTCCATAATGTATATACAAATTTTTGTATAGTGAAAAATGTAGTTAAGAATCGTAAAGCTTCCATTCAAAAGTCATAGTGAGATTCGAATATTTGAAAGTTTTTGAAATGTAGATTCAAATATGATTTGAATCTCACCTGATATTTGAATCTCAAATGGATATTCGAATCTTAAACAGATATTCAAATCTCAAATGGTTATTCAAATCTCATGTGATTTTGAATTTATTGAATTTATTAAATATTTATTAAATATTACGGAAATGTAAAAATTCAATGACTTTTTTTTTATAGTAACTTCGTATTTCACAAAAAATTTTATTAAAATTATATTACAAATTAATATTTCTCTTTAAAAAAAATTGGGTTTCTACTTTATATTGAATTACATGGCATATTCGAAACATTTGAGTCTATATGGCATATTCAAATCTACTGGCATATTCGAATCTACATGCATGACACATTCAAATCTATTGGCATATTTGAATATCACTTTACCATATTCGAATATCTAATTTCACAAGATTTACAAACGAATATTCTAATTTCAAATGGAAGCTCTAAAGAATCGGTAATACGATCTATAAATCAGCTGTAAAAAATCACAAATCAGACAAATATAGCTAAAATCAGCAGTCTGATTTGAATATGCAATTTAAAAATTGGCATTCCGATCTTTATGTCAATAAATCTGATTTTTGTCAATTTGCGCCAAAAAATTTGGCTACAAAAAACTACAAATCGGACTAATATAGCCAAAAATTGGCTATCTGATTTTTGCCAATTTTATTTATTTAACACGTGTATGGAACTAATATAATGGCAATTTATTAAGGGAAGTGTTTTCAATTTGATATTTCTTTTTTCTTTTTTTTTTAGACATTGTGGCTTTTTGAACTTTATGTAACGAATTTAATGATAATTTAGAAAAGGTAGAGATGTGGACTTCTTTGATTTAATCTTAGAAGTGTTCTAACATTTCTGTTTTCTTTTTTTTTTAAACATTACAGCTTTTTTGGGCCTTATAGAACGAAATTAACAATAATTATTAAGAGGGGTAGTTGGGTTCTTTGATTTAGCTTTAGAAATTTCTTTGTATATTAATTATTTTATGATTTTTAATGATATAAAACAAATAATTATAATTTTATTAATCTTGATACGCTCCTACAGAATTTTTCAGTTTTAATCAATATATATTTTTTTTATAATCAAATGTACTTTATTAATAAAACATGAATAAAAGCATTATTGTAATCTCGTAAATTTATTTGATTAATTATTACAATCAAATGTTTTAAGTATCCAAAGGAGGATGATATCATTTCTTTTAAGAAACATAATTTTACTGAAAAATGTAGGACTAGTTCGATTTTTCTTTACAGTTAAAAGATTACCAGAATCTGAAAACAATCTCTCAGATGCTGTGGAACAAGCATAAACTGCTAAATATTTTTAGCAAGTCTACTCAAAGCTGGAAACTTTTCGCATCTTTTATGCCACCAAGTAGAACAATTGTCTTCTAAATCAACTTCCTCTAATTTCAGATATTCATCAACTTTATCATACAAATATGTGTTTTTAAGATTGGCTAAAATAGTAAATTGTTTCATTTTTTGGATCTTCTTGGTTGCTTAGGCTGTTCCAATTTAATTGTTTGTTTAACGTCCAGGCCTTTTGAAAAAATTAAGGGGGGAGGGGGGCTTAAGTTAAACAAACTAAATGAATAAACATAGGAAAATT
>QZLH01000013.1:270978-287373 GCA_003833135.1 Oehlia diaphana
AAACTAAATGAATAAACATAGGAAAATTTGAAAATTTCAGGCAAAATTTAAAGGGAATATTTATCACTATATGTTTATTAGCTTTTAAATTTTTTCAAAAATAGAGGGGGTATTTATTAATTTTTTAAAAAATAGAGGGGGGTGAGGGACGTTAAACAAATAATCAAGTTGGAACAGCCTTATTTGTAGATGAGGAAGATGTAGTAGTATTCAATTCTTGATCTAGTTCAGCCTTCATTTCATTACATTTTTCATGCATGGATCTAGAAGACTAGAAAGAAGAGCTTGTGGTGTAGTAATATCTTTCCAATAATAATCTATAGCACAATATAGCATTTTTTTGATTATTAACAAATCCATCATAATTAATAGGACAGTATTACTTGGATCTTCTTCGTTTAAATAATGCTGTTTCATTATTTGAAAAATCTTATATAGTATTTGCATCCACCCATTACACATCCGTTAATCATCTGTTAAGATAACGGTTAATCTGAATTGAACCCGATAGCAAACTGGATTGAAAATTCATTAACGATATTAATCCAGATCAAATTTTTTCTAATGGATAGACCCGGTTTATCCATTAACAAACTGGGTCTGAACACTAATTTATTCACATATTATATATAATATTTTAAGTTACTATTCCTTTGGTCTAGTAAAAATTACCAAAAATGTTAAAACCAATCATTTTTTTATTTTATTATCATTGTTTTATTGTTACTCCATTAGCTTAGTATAACTTGACTATGCTTGTGTGTTTGAAATGATATTAATATCATCATTTTTTTCATTTTTTTTTAAAGACGCACTTTATAGAATACAATGCATGAAATAAATTTAAGTATTACTTATATCCTGGCTAATTAGGAATAAGTAAAATTTTACTATTCCAACTAGCCAGGATATAATTGATTTATCCCCTGCCATTTACACAATAGTAAGTGTTTTATAGTATATTTTATTGTTCTTTCACTTGGTTTTTTTTTTCATTTCAAAAGATTTTTAAAAAAACGATTAAATTCTAAAAGCTTCGGAACTATTGTTATTACACTTGAAAAAAATATTGAGGTTACGAATAAATTAAAAGAAAGTTTTTCTCATTTAAAAAATGCATTTCTTTCTGAATTACTCAAATTTTCAAATCCGTCTATTATAGTTTAATCAATAGTCAATTTTTACTGAGAACGGATAAATAAATACATATAAATTTTGCCACCTGGTAGGTATAACTACTGTTAAGCCAGTTCTTGAATGCTTATAAAAATAAGCGTATATGTATACGGTAAGCAGAAGGAATAATAAATGTTAATAAACGCGTAGTGAAATAAAGTATATAAAAATGTTAATAAATATATCACTGTCGATCAATTTGCGAAGGTGACACAAAATAAATAAATGTAATTTCATTCAAATGCGAATACGGTAATGCACACACTGGCATATACACTCAGACGCAAATATTGACTCACAAATATAACAAAACCTTAAACTAAACAATGAGATAATTTCTTTAATAAATGCTTTATTAAATTCAAACAAAATTATCTATCTTTACATTGACTTGGATCACATATATTTATAACAAAAAAAACCTATGCTAATCATGTTTAAATATATGTCATATATTGAATATATTAGATATGTGCTATATATTAAATATATTAAATATGTTGCATATGTTAAACATTCGTAACATGATCGTCGGTCACATGATCATTCAATTAACACATCAGTCACGTGATTATTCGATTAGGATTTTAAATATTTAAAAATTTTCTTCTAGAATGATTTATATATTTACGATAATGCTTTTTTATGTTTCCAATTTTTCTTTTATTTATTTATTTTTTTTTTATAAATGTCAGGATCTTTATCTTTATTCACATAAAACTTTGTTGTAATAATTGTACTAAATTTCTTTATCATAAGTATTAATTATTTATCGTTACACAAATAAACCTTTAACAAAGACTCCTATAACCTAAAATTAGAAATCGATTTGCTTTCTTTCAAAATAAAAATACTATTCTAAAACAAGCTAAAAATCACACAACAAAATAGATTGACAGAATTTTTATTTTCTTTATTTTCCTTTTTAAACAAAAAAGATAAAAAAATACTATTATACAAGCTCAAACAATCACACATCTAAAAAAACAAAGCTCGACTAAATTAATTGTCGTTATATTAAAGATTAAAGAATGTTTGAAAAGTTTTATTCCAATTATTTAGAGATAAATTACATTGTTTGTATTTAATTTGGGAGAATTCTTTATTAAAATTAATTGTCGGTTTGGGTAAATAAATTCGTTTTGTTGATCATTTAAGGAATATAGGCCTTATTGAAAAAAATCAATATATAAATGAACTACACTAATTCAGAAAATCAAAATTTTTTTAAAAAATAATTTTAGTTACTTTTCAATAAAATAAATTAAAAATATTCAACCCAAAAATATCCAAACACTATAAAAATGAATTCGCGTCAAATCTTCTTTGCTCTCTTGATTGTGCTTATGGCTACTATCGTAACAGCCTCTCCTTTGAATTTAGATCAATTGACCAAGAGGTAAATACAAATACAATATTGATACTTTTAAAAGAAATCTATTAATTTTATTTAATCATTAAAGAAGAAATGCTCAAAAAGACAAAAATCCATCGAAAGAAAAAAACGGGGAAGTCAAGATTGCATTCAACCCAAAACAATCTGAGCGACAAGGTTTTATCTAAGCTATTAATTTTGCATATTAGAATCTTTTTATTAGGCATTATTTATTCTCATTATTTCACCTATTTAACATCATTTCAAAGCATAGCATTAATAGTTAGACGTACCATTATAAAGAATGTGTTAATATAGATAATTTTAACAACATAAAAAAAAACACAAGAAAAAAAATCATTCCTCTTCAATTTCATTTTTATTCTCTTCAATATCACTTTTTTTTTTTATTTCAAAAATCGAAAGTTTTTGAAAAACTTCGATATTGTTTTCTTCATAGTAATTTGTACCAATTTCTTTTTAAAAAGAATTAAATAGAAATGTGCTTTGCAAAATATCTTTTATCTTCCACAACTGGATAAGGATTTATTCATTTCGAAATATAGTAATACCAAGTTTGGTATGCAGTTTCGTGTAAATTTTAAATAATTGGACTAACCGTTTAATCATAGTTTACTCTATGCGGAATTACATCGCTAGTATCTGCTATATAGGTATTATCTGTGTATTACGGAAAAGTATTGGTATCCCTACTTAAAGTGATAAATAAAAAACTTGCCAAATTATACACCACTCGCTCCTTTTCGTCTTACCCGAATTATCTAAATACAGTTAAGAATTAAAAATAAATTAACTTTCTTTAAAAAAATATTTTGAAATTAGACACGTACGATAAATCAGTGTTGGCACATTGGCCGTTTAGCATTTGGCCGGGGTTGGCCGTTGGCCGTTTGGCGGTTTGGCCGCGGCCAAAATGGCCAAAAAAATCTTGACCGCGGCCAAATGCCAACATTACGATAAATCTAATTACAAATGGGCTAATGAGTTTAACCCAGATCTTTCAGATCTACCGAATCTTCCAGATCAAAATTTATACAAAAATCTAAGTATTCAAAACAGACATCTTACAATAGGAATTATATTTTTATCAATCGTGCTTGCCTTGATAGGGGCTTCATTTCTTATATACTTTTATATGAAAAGACGACTATCAAGACCAGATATACTTGTAGCCTCATCACAGGAAAGGAAATTAATAATCAGTGGTAACAAAAATATCAGTTAAAATTATTTATCTCATGTTTACTAATTGGTCGCCAGTGATTTTTTTGATGATATATTCATGCCTGTAATTTTTCTGATTATATTTTTCATGCTCACGTGGTTTTATAATTTATTTACTATACCTTTCCCACTCTTTCCCATCACTGGACGTTAGTCTCCATGAGATAAAAGAGTTATTTCATGTGTCGCATAAATATCACGGCTGCGCCGTGAAACGTTACCAGTTACTGTATTATATAATGTTGCTTATAAATTTACTTGTACTTAAATAAAGAATTCATGTTTGTTCATATTAATGATTTCACTCGTAAATAATAAATCTCAAGAATAAAATAAACAAAATTTATCATTCTAGATTATGTACACTACTGGGTTCCTGTTTTATTTACAGGAGAAAAAAATGTTTACTACGTTAATTCCTTCAATGTGTATTATAAATGAGTACTATACATGTGTGATACAAGAAAAGTCCACGAAACACTAGAACAAGAAAGCTTAACATTCTTTCCTAATTTTTTTTGTACATGATATATTTCGATCATATTGAGCTTTTTTATTAATGTGCGAGAATGTGATATCCCGCATTATAATATATCATTATCAGAAATTCAGCGTTCGTGATAAGACTTCATGGCAAATTTTTTTCAAATAAACATGGGCCATCTCGTACATTTGTTAATACAGCATGATATTATCAACCGATACTCTTCAGTAGTTGAATTTATAACTACACGAACTTGCTTGTTCATTGGAAATCTGTTAAATAACTACCCATTCAAGATGTTTGTTACTTCTACACAAGCGAAAGAATATTTTCTATAATTTGAGGAACAGTCATTGCTATCTTTATTCGGTAGTGTCTATTATTCATACAAAACTAATCTATTATGATAAAAAATAGAAGTAACGTTTGTGAACTACTAAATAATTGCTGGTGCTAGTCTATATCTAGTGAACTCTTTGTTGCAAAATTTCTGTACAAAGCATACGATAGTTTCCATGTACATGATACGTGAAGCGTACCCTTGGGTATCAGTGTAATGGTAAATCGGACAACAAAGGTTATTAAATAGAGATTATGACTATGGCCGTACCAGTTATGCTATGTATGAGTTGCCAACACTGCATGATATGTAAAGCGTACCCTTGGATATCGTACTATTTTTTGTATATCAGTCTTGAGCATGGACTCTAATTAACAATGAATATAAAAAACTTCGCAAACATAATTATGTTATAATATAATTGCTGACTTTTTGCTAAGAATAGAAATAACATAAAAAACCAATGACATGAAATTTTCGTACGACTAATTATTGTTTATATGCGAGTTTAAGTTATCCAACTGTATGTACATTGGTCACAACGATATCATATATTTGTATGTTGTTCGGTGATTGTTTTGTCTGAGCCTAATTTTTTATCGCAGATTGAACAGGCACATTCCTCTTCTGTTGTCGTGTTATTACTAATATATTCTTCGAGCTCTTGTTGAAACTTTTAAAATAATATTATCGATGGTATCTAGTGAATCACGAGTAAAAATAAACGTGTGGGTATATTGCTTCGTAACTTCCCAACAAGCATAATATGATCTGTTTTGATATACACCTACTACGTAAATTCTGTTTAATATTATTCAAGGAGAACTCATCTATAATATTTATCTGACGAAACGCACAGGAAGCGGAGCTCAACGTTGAACGTCTTCTCAACCACGCTCTTTATTCATTTAGTGTATACAATTAATAGGCCAAATGCTTACAAAATAATAAGGTCTTAGGAACTACGTTCCTAATGGTAAAGGACTCTTTTTCGCAGTAAAGAAGGCTACCTTGGTTATCATTTTTAAGGCCAGCTGCGCCGTGGATCACGTGATTGAATGTACATAGGTAGGAGAGATCGGCACACATTTACTATTTAGCTCTACGCATTTCTTCAGGGCCGGATTACATAGGTAATGCTGATCGGCAAAACTAGTTATTTTGCTTAGAATGAGCGTGGATCGCATCCGTATAGCGTCGATCTTATATAGATTTTTTGATCGATAATTTATCAATTCCATTAGATCTAACGATAGCCTAGCTTCCAAATTTTCCTTTTTAAAATGATTGAACCGATTCCTAACCAAACCTCATTTGGAATTTAAAAACAATAAATAATTTAATGGAGCGACGAATTTACTAAATTTACTAAATTTTCTAAAAAAAAAAAAAAAAAAAAAAAAAAAAAAAAATGCGATCTAATTATTTTAAGATGTTTGCATTATTTATAATTATTTTATTATTTATTTATCCCCTTTAAGTACAATAACAGAAATAAGAACGTTTTCACATATTGAAGAAAAAGATTATGGAATAGAATCACCACCTAGAGTAGCAGAAATAAAATCATACGATAATATTGTAGTAATAAGAATTGTTAGAAATGATACAAGTAAATCTAATTCAATTGAACATTGTAATTATGATACACTTTTTTTAAGAATTATTAATTCTGATGGGGTTCAATTCTTTAATTTTTGTTCAATGAAAATGGGAAAAGATGAAGCAGAAGATTATTTAAAATATGAAATAATTGGAAAGGATAAACTTTATTATAATTCAAACAGATGATATAAATGTTGAAGGATGGGAATGACAATTAATTTTGATGGTAAAGTGATTGATAAAATACCTATAAGAATTTGGGGTCATAAAGGTTATCGTAGAATTTATAGACTTAGAGTACCACGTATACAAATAAGTTTTAATATTAATAAAGAAAAAGGATTTATTATAGGGTATAGACCATTTCAAAGTAATAATTTTAAATGGAAACAATATAAAATAGAAATAGATGGAAATTTTACAAATTTGATTAATAGAAGATTCAATTAGATCCTAGAGCAATAGTTGGGTATAATTCATTGATACCGACAGTTAAGAATTACTCTTTTATTTATAATTTAAATAATACATTCCCAAATTCATTAAGGGATCTAATTATTGCAGATTTAATAGGGTATAATACATAAATCTGATGCAGCTAAAGTTTACCTTTATCGAGAAAACTTATTAAATAGAATACCTCAACCAATATCTTGTAATATAGAATATTGTATGTTGGAGTTGGACATTCTTGTTCCTTACCTATAAAATTTAATGAAAGTAATTTTAATCTTAAAATTTGATTTTTATCATCTGGGGCAACTATTTCAATAAATATTACGCCAATTACTTTTCCTAATAGTCAAATTTGTTTTAGATCTTGGAAGTTACAAAATTTATTATTTGGTGGTTATATGTTAACAGAACGTGCAAAAATTGGTATGAAACATAGATTATATACTTACATATTTGCTGATAATGGTACATTATATAATATTTTAGGTTTAGAACAACCTTTACAGACAAATTTAAACTATGAAATGCAATATTAGTATCTTCAGTTTGTCGCACAACAGAAATATAATAATACTTGGGGATTTAATATGATTAAGTTACCTAAATTTACAAATGATAATAGATATTTTAATACAAATATAGAATCAACATACCCTGAAATTAATTCCACAATATATTCAGATATTAAGAATATTAAAATCAATTTTTATTATCCAGTAATATTATCTGATGGTAGATTAGTATCAATATTTCAAATAATTGATCTACGACAATCAACTTCTGGTATAGAATATATATTAGATAATGATGATAAAAGAGTTAATGTAAATATATTTAATATTACTTTTAGTAACTGAAGTCAGGAGGAAATTATTTTATTAAAATTGATAATAATTTTTTAAAAGTAGAATTTATGGAGAATCTTTATTAGGTATAAGAGAAAATGTTCGGAATTTCATAATTGAAGATAATAAATATTCATAAACTATTACTAGTTCAACAGTTGTCTTATTTTGATTAACTGTAGAAGGTTTAAATATATTTAAAAATTCTTCGTATGATGAAAAAAATCAATTCTTTAATACCTTATTGGATGAATTGGCTTATGCTGTTCAAATATCATGAGATCGTCTTAGTAAAAATGATAAAGGTCACATTGATCCTAAATCAAATGATGGAAAACTTTTGATTAATATAAATATTGAGAAAACTAAAAATCAATATGAAAAAGATGTTAATTCTGTAATTCAGGATATAAATTACATAATGTCAAATAATGATCAGACTCCTATTGGAAAAGGAAAACTTATTTATTTGGATTCTACTTATGGCTTTATTCCTGCTCGTAAGTATAAATTATTAACTAATAAAATTTTAGATATAATTTTAATTCGTGATTCTAAAAAAAAATAATATTTAGCGAATTATTTGCAAGAATATGGACCAAAATTATCGGGTTTAATAATAATTTTAATATTTTAGTTATTCTTTACATTCTTGCTAAAAAAAGAGAAAGAAAGGTATATTATAATATTCTTTTTAATATTTTTTTTTTTTTTTTTTTTTTTTTTTTTTTTTTGACTAAATTTCCACATTTCAAAAAAATAATAATCTTTTAGGGTCACAATATCATTATTATTCAATTTAGTTTATTTATTACTGATTTCGTTATTGATACTCTTTTTATAATTAATAAAACCAAGGATGTAAAAATGTTATATTTTCCAAGGTAATGGTACAATATTATATTAAAATGAGCTAAAAATTTGTTTTATTTTAATTAAAAAAATTTTTTTTTTTAATTTTTTTTATAGTTTAATATTTTATACTGTTCCAATAGGATTAAATATGGCATCATCATTTCTAATAATAGCAAAAAAAAATACGTAAAATGAGTTTTTATCGTGGTTTACAGAAAATAATAGACTTGCTAGCATATTTACAATATTGGCGGGAATTGATATTGAATTATTAAGTGTTTTACATTCAAATCTGGCAGGATTTAGATATTTTCAAGCTCCATTTTCTGATTCCGCTAAATCGATAAAATTTTGGGTTGCTTTTACAAACATTTTCTTGAAGATATTCCTCAATTTATCACTCAGGTATTTTAAAAATTAAAAATTAAAAATTATATGATTTATTGGTACTTGGAATTTTAATTTGATTATTTTATTTTTTTTTTCCTAAATTTTATTTAGAATGAAATCGATAACATTTGATATTATTCCAATTGTTACATTAATCTCTTCAGCGATAACTCTTACAATTAATATCATAATTGAGACATTTATTTTTTATAGTAACACGATAAAGTCCACCGCTCACAAATTATAGTTTAATGCATGTGATGTGTTGAAATGGGAAAATAAACAAAGTAAAAATGTTGCGTAATTCAGGTAACTACTCAAAAAGGAAATGTTTAAAAGTGGCGCCATACAAGCAGGAGATAAACAAAAATTTATACGCCCTCGCTTATTAGGATTAGATCAATGTAGAAACGATTCTTTAGAATTCTGAGAATTCTGTAAAAAAAATTTTTTTTTTTTTTCCTAAAAGTCTGAAAATTCAGTTTATTTACTGCTACACAATAGTGTTTGGATCCGAAGCGGTTTTATCCGGTTTTTATCCAGTATCCGTTTCGGTTAATTCAGGATGGAACTATCAGAATTACCAATTTTTTGATTCATAATATATTAAATATTCTGGTCGAAATTATAGTCTATTCAGAGCTGAGATTTACAATCTTTTTTCGGCAATAATCTCATTTAAAATATTTAAGATTTTATCCAGATCAAAATACTACTACACAAATGTCGGTTTGTAGCATAATCATTCTATGAAGAATTGCTCAGGAATTTTTTTCTCTATAGAAATTCTCACGAATAAATTTATAGATAATTAAAAAACATTCCTTTTCTACAAAACTTTTATAATTTCTTTTTCAAAAAATTTTATTATTTTCTTGTCAATTTTTGTTAACAATGACTTTCTCCTTAATCCTATGTCAACATGTAATTTTTCATCGTTTGTTAAAAAACTCAACACAGGTACAAACATTAAGTAGGAAATTGCTTCCAAATGATTATAATCACCTTTTGAATTGTTCGTATTATTTTTATTACAATCTATCCGTGAACTAATAATTTAATGGATCTGCTAAAATCAAAATTTGTGGTGTAGCAACAAAGTCGTTATACTGCAGATGATTCAAAATCTTTTTAATAGCAAATGTTTACCTTACACTCATTAATTTAATGTTATATGATGCAAAGAAAAAAAATAGAATCGTATTCGTATTAATCGATTAACTACAATAATCATGCTTTTTTCGAAATTTGCGAGGTTGTAAATGGAATTTTTAATATATTTTATATCGGACGATTTTTTTGTGAATCGTCAAATTCAATACTTAGATTAAGAGATTCAATACACATTCGTTAATTATTAGAAATTTTTTTTTTTATTTATTTTACCGTTTTTTATCATTTTACATATATATATTTTTATATATATATATTTTATTTGAAACACCTTTTATACATGAATTTTTTAATATTTTAATTATTTGAATCACCTTTTTTATATGAATTTATTAATATTTTTGGATCAAAATCGTTAATTTTTTAACATACATTAAAAATCTTATTTTTTTACATGTTTCATTGTTTTTTAAATTAATTACCAACGCGTTATTAACGTAATTATAATTACAATGCGGAGAATAAAAATGATTGATTTGTTCTTATTTATATAATCTTCTGTTGTTCATTTATTTGTATAATTAATGTGATATATTTTTATCATAAGTTAAAGCAATCAATTTAATATCGCAAATATTATCAGGATTAAAAATATTTTTTATATTGTTCTTCGGTAAACAAAATAAATATATTATGTTTAAACAAATCAAAAATACGTATGATTATAATTAAATCACTTCTTACTATAATATGAATTACCGCTAATATTAAAAATAAATAACATGAATAATTTTTGTAATAATAATAACTACATGGACTAATCGTTATTATTCAAAATTATTTACGAAAATTAATATAATTCCAAATTTTATTTACTTGGAGCGTTATCCTCAGATTAGCATGATTTTCATGCCCACTAATGCACTTAAGGACTATATATTGAATTAATGAAAGAATGTTGGGATTCTAATCCAGAAAAAAGATCTAAAGCAATTTGTATTCTATAAAAAAATTAAGAATATTAAAATTGAAGAATGGAATAATGAAATCAGAATTATAAAATCTTCTGATATTGGACCTATACTAAAAACAACAATAAATGATAGATATACTAAAATATCTCATTTATACATCAATTGTTATTGTAGGAAAATAACATTTAACACTTCATATATCGAAATTGTAATATTTAATAGAGATTATTGTCATATTTCAAGTTGATGAAGTAAATTTTTTGATTTATCGTCATTTCAAATTAATTCAGATAAATAATTCAAATTTTAATTATGAATATATACTTAATCAGATTTTAATTGTATTTTTATTTTTTTCCTATTTAGTGTCTAATTCATCTCTTAAAACATTCAACCTCTTTTTGCAATTCTTCTTTTCTATATAGTGTTCAGCGGCAAAAGATTTTAATTCCTCCTAATTGTTGATGCAATGCGTGAAAATGTATTACGTAAACAAAACTAAAATGATGATTTACATCCAAAAAGGAATCCAGAATGGAACAAATGTTATTTTCAAATGTATTGTTCTCAGCGAAAAATCAAGTTTATTATTTAGTATAATTTCTATGAAATGACAGGTAGAACACAAACTATAAAAATATGGTCTATGGGTTGTTTGGCTGATCACTCCGTTCAAATTTCTCATGGAAAAAAAAATATGTTTTACAGGAGATTTTACTAATAAAAAACCCAAAAATAACAGCAAAAATGGAGTCAGCATATAATTTTACAGAATATAGGTATAGGTTGCTTAAGGAAAGCCAGGAAATTTTTAGAGATGGTTTTAAGTGTCCAGGTTTTGTGAAGATACGAACTTACAGTGGGGAAGAATATAATAAAGTGGAAGGAAAGTTTTTAGAAGACATAAGACAAGACGTCTTACGCATAAAAACACATATAAAAGACATAATATTAAAGTGCATAAGTACTTCTTATGACATTTATAGAGAAGAAACAAAGAGATTGTCAAGAGAAATTTTTGAGCTTCGAAATTGGCTGCAGGAGGCGCAGCAATGAAACAAAGAATTATCACGTGAGATAATTAAAAAAGAAAAAGAGGCTGAAAGGAAAGAACGAATAATATTAGAGAAAAGTGAGAAAATTAGGAAAGTATCTCAAGAAGTTGAATCAACGAGGATAGAGCTGAAAAAGGATAGGGTAAGCACTAAAAATTACGGTAAAAGGAATAGAGTAAATCAGGAAAAAAGTGTTACCAAAATTCAGGTGCCGATTGAGAAAATTGATTCGTCATTATATCAGGTGATGCTGATCGAGATACTTGTGTACGACATTTCAGCACGATGGAAAGATGAAGATATTATTAAAGTTTTTAGAAGTTTAGGTATGGTTAGAAGGATGTCAATTAAAAAGCAGTTTAAGTATAAGTCAGTTAAGTTATGTATATGTTTAAAGTTGGATCAAGTGAATGCTGAATGGAGAAGTAGACATAGTATTAATATACAAATGAATGATAAAATGTATTGGTTTAGATAGTTTCCAGAGTATATGAAGTTGTCGGATATTAGAGAAAGGTTTAAGTATACAGTTTACAAAGAGGTTAAGGCAGATTTGAAAGATTTGACAGACGAAGAGATTTTGGAATTTTATAAAGGACATGGAAATTGGTTTTATGGGAAGATTATTTTTATTAAAGGAAAGAAGTTTATATATGTTTATTTTGCGAATAAGAACAAGTTAGAACAGGCAGTAACTGAGAGTTTGGGTCAGGGTTTACAGGAAGCTTGGATATTTCCACAAAAGAAAAAGAATTTTGATTATTTTATTTCAAGTGGGAGCGGTACGTCAAGTCACATGAAAGGAAAGGATGAAAATGAAATGGTTGTGGATAATATTGATAAAGAAGAGGTTTCTGACAAGGTTAAATATTCAAAAGATGATATGAGAAGGATTGTGAAAAAGGCTATTGATGATCAGGTAAAAGAGAAAGAGTTGATTAGAGAAGAGCTGTTAAAGTTCAAGTACACAGATGATAATGTGAGAAAGATTGTTGTAAACTAAGGAAACTGATGATCTAATAAAAGAGCAAGAGTTTGATTAAAGAAAAATTGTCAAGGTTTAAGTATACAGAAGAGGATTTGGAAAAGAGAGTTGCAAAGGCAGTTAAAAGTAGAGACTCTAGACTCAAGTATACGGAAGAAGAAGTGGAAGAGAAAGTGAAGAAAGCAGGTGATCATTTGATCAGAAAGCATGAATGGACTCAAGATTTTGTTGATTATGGTAAGTATAAATATACAGAAAAAGATGTGGATGATATGTTGGCGTTATATAAATACACAGAAAAGATTTGGAGTCAATGGTAGCACAAAAATTAGAGGAACGGATTAATGAACAAAGAGAAAAAGATAAAGAGATAATTTCTAAGTTTAAATACATAAAAGAAGATGTGAATGAGTTAGTAGTGGCAAAAGCAATAGAGGATCAGATAAAAGAGAAGAATTTGTTCAAAGAAAACGTTATGAAGACTGCAAGAGAGATCACTGGTATGATGGGTTTAAAGTTAGATGACATAGATTTTAGTGTTAGCAGCATTGGGAAATTTTTTAGGGTGCAGATCTGCAGAGAACTGCAAAATTCACAGTTCTCCGCATTTTTTTTGCACTTTTTTTACACATTTCTGCGAAGTTCTGCGAATTTTACAATTTTGCAGATTACTGCAGAAGTTTTTTATAAAATTTGCAAAATTCTGCAATTTTACAGATTTCTGCAGATTTATTAAAAAAATTATGCAGTAATCTGTGAAATTGCAGAATCCACAGCTAATTGAACATCACATGTTACATGTATCAAAAGTTTAAAAAAGATGAAAAAAAGGATCATCTTTTTCAAACTCCCCTTTCCCTTTTTTCATTTTGTCCCTCTCCTATCATCCCTCCCCTTTCCTTTTATCCTTCCCTTCCCCTTCGTCCTTCTCTTCCCCTTCGTCCTTCCCTTCCCCTTTCATTTTCCCCTTTCCGCTTCTTTTTCTTGGAAGTAATGTAAGTTTCATTTTGAAACTTACATATATTTTATATTTTTTTTTTTAATTTTGTTTTTTTATTTTTAAATTTAAGAAATGAATTAACATTTCTTTTCATTGTTTTTTTGTAGAATACCAGCACCGGTTGGACTATAGAATTTGGGTAGGCTTCTGAAGATCAGGGAAACTAAGATTCGTAACTACAAATCTTGGTTCTTTATTTTTATTTTTTTTTTGTAATATTAACGAACGGTTACTAACTGTTCTTTTTCTTTTATTTAATAAGTTTTGGGCGGACTTCTGAGTTCCAAAGAATAACAGAAAACCAAGATTCGTAAGTACGAATCTTGGTCTTTTTTTTTATTTTTTTTTAATATTAATGAATGGTTACTAATAACTGTTCTTTTCTTTATTTTTAAGTCTGGTGGGCTTCTAAAGAATGAAAACCAAAGTTTCGTAAGTATGACAAAACTTATTTTTTTTATTTTTTTTTATTTTATTAATGAATGGTTACTAATAACCGTTCTTTTCTTTATTTTTTTAGGTCCGGTGGGCTTCCAAAGAACGAAAACCCAAAGTTTCGTAAGTACGACGAAACTTTTATTTTTTTTATTTTTATTTTTATTTTATTAATGAATTGTTACTAATAACCGTTCTTTTTTTTTATAGGTTCGGCATCTGGGTGAGTTTCTGAAGAACAGGAAAAACTAAGTTTTGTAAATATTCTGTATTACGAATCTTAGTTTTATTAATATTATGGAATGGTTACTAACTGTTTCTTTTTTATTTTTATAGGTTCGGTAGACTTTTGGCGAACAGGGAACTAAGGTTTATAAGAATCTTGTTTTTTTTTATTTTCTTTTTTGTTATTATGGAATGGTTTACTAACCGTTCCTTCTTTTTTTTTATAAGATCGGGTGGACTTTTGAAGGTTAGAAAAAGGAGAACTAAGGTTACGAACCTTAGTTTTTTTTTAATATTATTACGAATGGTTATTAATAACCGTTCTTTATTTTTTTTAGGTTCGGGTGGCTTCCAATTTCCGAATAACCGAAAAAACCAAGATTCATAAGTAACTACTACGAATCTTGATTTATTTTATTTTTTTTTTTACTGTAATATTATTATGAACGGTTATTAATAACCATTTTTTCTTCTTTTTTAGGTTCAGGTTGCTTTTAAATTCTGAAGAATGGAAGAAACCAAGATTCATAAGTAAGTACGAATCTTGATTCTATTTCTTTTTTTTTTAATATTATGAACGGTTGCTAACCGTTCTTTTCTTTTTTTTTAGGTTCAGCTTTTGGGTGGGCTTCCGAAGTATAGAAACTTAAGTACGAATTCTTTGGAGTTTTTTTTTATTTTTTCTTAATATGAATGGTTATTAACCATTCTTTATCGCTTTTTTTATAGGTTTTGGTCATTCAGGTGTCCTCCAAAGAATGGAACTAACCAAGTTTCATAAGTTCAAAATTTGGTTTATTTTTTTTAGTTTACTTTTTACAATATTAACGAACGGTTATTAACCATTCTTTTTCTTTCTTTTTTATAGGTTCGGCGTCTCAGAAAGAGCTTCTGAGTTCTGAAGAATGAAAAAAACCAAGATTCGTAAGTATATATACGAATCTTGGTTTATTTTTTTTGTTTTTTTTATTATATTAATGAACGGTTACTAATAACTGTTCTTTTCTTTATTTTTTTAGGTCTGGTGGACTTCCAAAGAACGAAAACCCAAAGTTTCGTAAGTACGAGTACAAAACTTTTATTTTTTTATTTTTTTATTTATTTTATTAATGAACAGTTACTAATAACCATTCTTTTCTTTATTTTTTAAGTCTGGTAGGCTTCCGAAGAATAAACCCCCAAAGTTTTGTAAGTACAAAACTTTTATTCTTTTTTATTTTTTTCTTTATTTATTAATGAACGGTTACTAATAACTGTTCTTTTCTTTATTTTAGGTTTCAGGATCTTCAGAAAAAGAGGAACCAAGATTTGTAAGTACGAATCTTGGTTTTATTTATAATTATTTTTTTAAAAAAATATTATGATCAGTTTATGCTAATAACTGTTCTTTTCTTTTTTATAGGTTTGGATGGGTTTGAAACTGCTTGCTTCAAAATTTTTTTTATTTATAGGTTTCCATTGTTTGTTGGAATTGTACCAACTGGAACAATATCCAAACCATTAACAACATATAAATTTGTAGTATAGAAAAGAGGGGTAAATTAGTGTAGTTTAATAATTAATTTGTACATATAATTTGTAATGCTTTTATTAAATAAATTGACACTTACATAAAATACAATATATAATGACTGTGGTAAACAGCACAGGTCGAAATGTGAAAAATCAGGCATCAATCAGTCACCAATCGGGCACCAATCAGGTAGCTGATTGGTAACTGATTGGTGACCGATTGGTGACTGATTGGCATTTTCGCCAAATACCGTCACCAATCAGGCAGTTTGCTAACTTTTAATCCAGTGATCAGAAAAAGATGAAATATAGTTCATTGGAATCG
>QZLH01000014.1:4722-19051 GCA_003833135.1 Oehlia diaphana
TCTCTATTGGTATATAGAATACGAATTAAGTACTAATTTTAACAGTTTAAAAATAGATTGCACTTTCCTAAAAACATATATTCTGAATATAAATCAAGCATTTTTTTAAAAAAATTCATGATAAATTTTCTTGAATTATTTTTGATTTCTTATTACGCCTATTATACAATTATTTTTAAACTTTTGAGCTTTATAAATATTACATTAAATATTCAGATATAATAGAGCCAATCTTAAAGTTTTTTCAGTAAAAATTTCAAATGATTTGGCTAAAAATTAATGGATTTATACATGTAAGAACACCCACATTTAGGATCGCAAAATTACTCACTTATTCTTATCTGAATCATGAATTAAAAGAAAATGTTAGAACCTATAGTTCCAGTGTTTTTATATAAATAAATTAAAAGAAAACGCCAGAACCTCACCATAGTTCCAGCATTTTTATATAAAAAAATTAAAAAAAATGCCAGAACTCATAGTTCCAGTGTTTTTATTAAAAAAAATTAAAAAATATGCTGGAAGCAATAGTTCTGGCATTTTTGTATAAAAAGACTATTAGTTTTAGTATTTTTTGTATGTAAGAAAATGCCAAAACTGAATTGCGGAATTGCGGGCTACTAACCGCAATTCAACTCCAAAATCCGCAATATTGCAAAATTTGAAAATCATTTGCGGACCCATCCTTACCTATAAGAAACTATTTCTTCTAATGACTAACTAAATGAAACTATTCTATAAATAATACTAATCTAAAAATAAATAACTATAATTAAAAATAATATTGTGTAACTATATTTTATCATTTCTTCTAATTATTCTGGTTAAATATTATTTCCTCAGCTAAATGTTTATCCATCGGTTAAATATTTATTCATGTTCCTTTCAGTATTTCATTTATTCTTCAGTTAATTATTCTTCTGATCACGTGATTAACCTGGTTCAAAGGGTTACAACATGATAAGAGATTACGTAAAAGTCACATGATATGATGTAATAACAATAGGTCACGTGATGGTCACATGATATGATGTAATATTTATAATGAAATGTTTATTATAAGATGAGAGTGATAAGAAAAGAAAAGAAAAAGATGGAAAGAAAAAAAAGAAAATGATGAGGATCAAGAAAATATATTAGAAAGAAAAATAAAACATATGAAAATAGAATGATCTACATGATGTAATATTTATTAGATGATTAATAAAAATCAGATGGATTAATTAGAAAATTAATTATTATAACAATAAGAATGAATTCTGATATGATAACTGGTTTATCAAGTTCATCAATAGGAATTATCAAAAGAAACAATTATGAGTTATAAAAATAAATTTATTTTTCATAAAATTATTTTTAAAAGAATATTTCTTTATGATATTTTTTATGACAGAACAATTCTTTATAATGTAATATATAATAGTTAAAAGAAATAAAAAATGGAGAAGAAAGATGAAAATAAGATAGTGAATTAAAAGAAACATCAGAAAGATAACATAAAAATATAAAATAGATTATAAGAATAATATAAAATAGAAAGATAATACATAAAAATAGCATATAGAAAAGAAAAAGAATTGGTAAAATTATACAAAAAGAAACAGAATTCAAGGTGAATTCCACAGTTAGTCAAACTCTGAACTCAATAATTTAATAAAGTATTATATTAATAAAAAGTAATATGGTTTACCCTAAATTTTATAAATATTTATTTTATTATTTTATTAATTGTGAATATGAGAAGAATGAAATATAAACTTTCATAACGAGAATTATTATAATTTATGGATGGAATAAAGATGAATTTCTATGGTGAGAGCTATTGCAGTTTGAAAAATAAGTATTAATATAAATCTAAACTAAGCGAGAATATATTAATGTTTTGTTGAGAATAAAGATACTAGAGCGATTCCTTTTGTTACTGATGGATGGCAGACATCAGCGACAATGTACTAAATACATTATTCCTTCAAATTCATATTTTCTAATTACTCTTAAATTCTTATTATCTTTTACTCTATATAGTGAATTATCTTTGATAATATATTTATTTTTCTTTTCTATATTATTATATATTCTGTTATATTCACTTTTAATACAGATTTAGCTGGTTACTTTTTAGGCAATATCATCAATTTGTATAAATAATGTAATCTTAAATGGCAAGTATATGTTGATCAAACGTGTAATATTAATATTTGACGATGCAAATTTATCATTAATATACTCAGTACATTATTATATATACACTTAAAAAAAAAAATTATAGGTAAATTAGCTCAAAAGCTATTTAAGAAATAATTAATTTGTAAAACTAATTTCCCAAAATTTATTAGTAATTTTCACTAGTTTGAAAATAGATCACAAATTAAATAATTTAAGACACTTCTTAACTTTAGGTAATTTATAGATCAATTTGAAACTTATAAAAGAAGGTAAAATTTGACATGAATTTCATAGTTCAGATGAACTCAATTTAATATTAATAAAATATTATATTAATAAAAGGTAATATGATTTGCTCTAAACTTTTATAATGTTTATTTTATTAATTGTAAATTATGAGGAGAAATAAATATAAACTTTATAAGGAGAACTACCGCAGTTTGAAAGTTAAGTATACATATAAAATCTAAACCAAGCATAAATATATTAATATTTCGTTAAGAACAAATATAATAAAGCAGTTGTCTTGTTTATCGATAGGTGGCAGATATCGATGATAATGTAATTTCAGTTAAATCTGTAATTTTAGCTGAAAATCATTTCAGCCAAATGGATCTTTCTTTTTTTAGCAATAGCCATTTCACAAAAATTGATTTTAGCAGGAACGACACTAAAATTTTGGTAATATCACTTTCCTCTTTAGGAAATTTGTTAATTTCTACTAAAATTAAGTGCATAATTCTGGCTGAAATTACATACTTAATTTCAGTATTACAGCATTACAGATTAGTTATGGCATTATAATCTAATTATATAGTATTACGACTTAATTATGGCATTACAACCTAATTATAGTATTACAACTTTTACTTTTTAATGTAAATAGGTTGCAATCTATTACATATGATATTGTGTCTTAATATTACAGTTACAGCTAACATCTTTAGTAGTACCTAAAAGTAGTCAATATGTAATACCCAAAAGTAGTCGATGTGGTAGTACCTAAAGTAATATTCAAAAATAATACCCAAAAGTAATTAATACAGTAAGTATCTTTTCGTAATAACTATATGAAAAAGGATTCTAAGTGAAAATAAAAACTTAAATTTGGTAGTATCTAAAGGTAAAATTATATAAGAATAAAATAATACAGGTCGAAATGTGAAAAATTAGGCATCAATCTGTCACCAATTAGGCATCAATTAGATAGCTAATTGGTGACTGATTGGTGATTAATTGATGCCTAATTTTTTATATTTTGACCTGTGTAAGAAATTATACTTTTGAATACTACTGCTGATAAGCAGGAAAAAGATTGGAAAGGCAGAAAGATTCAGAAAAATACATGAAAAAAAGTATGAAAGCTATATAGCCTAAACTATAAAAATGCTGCCTGAAACTATTTATCAGTTTTCGAAACTAAAACCAAAACTGAAACTAAACCTGAAACCTATCTGAAACTCCAAAACTAATCTAAAACTGGTAAAACTAATCTGAAACTGGCAAAACTAAATCCGAAACTGGTAAAACTAAATTTGAAACTGGTAAAACTAAATTTAAAACTGGTAAAACTAATCTGAAACTGGTAAAACTAATCCAAAACTTCCAAAACTAACCCGAAGCTTACTAATTTTGGCCAAAATTAAAATTTGGCTAAAATTATGACATTTTATTACATGACATTACATCAATTTCCTAAAAAAGAAATTTTGTTTCTCAGTAAAATTAGAAAAATTAGTCACACAATAGTTATATAATAGTTACACAAAATTCTAAAAATAAAAATTTTAATGTTAATCATTTTCTTTGGCCAAAATTACATCCTAAAAATGTCAGGATTATATCAATAATTTCAGTCAAATTTTGTAATAATTTTGGAATTATAAATTTTGGATTAATTTTACCAGTTTCAGATTAATTTTACCAGTTTTAGATTTAGTTTTGCCAGTTTTACCAGTTTTGGAAAATAAGAAAATTTCAGAAATAATTTTACCAAATTTCAGTTTTGACAATTTCGGAAACTACTATTAAGTTTCAGGCAGCATCTTTACTAAACTAATTCAGCACTTTATGCCTCATTCTTAGAAATCAAAAGAGTCACAAAAAGCAGGATTGCAAGAATGGCATAACACTGGCACTTTACATATGCCTGATTACAAATTCAGTACTTTATATCTCATCTGGTAATCAAGAGATTGGCAATCAAGAAGAAAAATATATAGGCTGATTAATATAATGCAAATTATACTTCTGATTCTCTAACTAACTGACTACTAAACTAAACTCTTAAAAGTTATTCAAAAATTACTTGAAAATAATGGAAAAGTGCCTAAAACTGGTAAAAAACTAAACACATAATCATAATGCAGTAAAGTGCAGTAAATTTCATTAATTTTAGTCAGCATTATTCCATAATTTTGGCTAAAACTTTGGGTATAAAAACTCAGCACCTAAGCTAGTATATAAGAGGTTTAAAAATGGCAAATTAATAAAATTATACTAGCATTTTACCAGGACCCCGGATATCTCCAAAACAGGTTATAAGTCACACTTTCGGCAGATTAGCCCATTTTTCAGGGGCTCAAAAAATCGTTTTTTGTAAATATCTCGGCATTCAGTAGTCCAATTTTGATGAACTTTTTTTTAAATTGTAGAGCTAATTGAGGGCTACAAAATAAAAAATAATTCATTAAAATTGAATCACTGGATGCTGAGATATTTACAAAAAACGATTTTTTTGAGTTTCAGCAAAAAGGGGTGTTTTTGGCCAAAAGTCCATTATGACCTTTATATTAGATATCTGGGGTCCTATTTTACCAGTTCCTCACCAGTTTTATGACAATTTCAGACACTACCATAGCACTATCATGGTATTGAGTTGGATTTTCAAATCATATATTTCAAAAATCAGTTAAAATTATAGCATAATGTTAGCCAAAATTAAACAATTTACTGTGCCACCTGATACAATTTTTTTACCACAATTAGGCATTTAAACAGACAATCAAATAGGCGTAAAGGATAAGCATTTCAATATAGAATCCAGCATCTAACTAGGCACAGGAGTCAGCATCTCAACATAAAACCAGATATCCAAAAAGCTACAGATGACTAGCAATCCCAATATAGAAATTAGTATGCAAAAGACTCAGAAACAAGAAGAAAAATGTGATATTTAGATTATATAATAGTAGTTAAGTTAAATAGTAAGTGGTAGTTAGATTATATGGTAATAAAACAAATACAGATAGTAAGAAAGATTTAAAAGAATAGTAAAGTATAAAAAAGATACCTGATATGTAAAAATAAATAGATTATATAATGGTAATTAGATTATATAATTTAGATTATATGGTGATAATTAGATTATATTATTTAAATCATATGGTGCCATCCAAATTATATAGTAATATTTAGATCATATAGTAATAATATAATCTAGGACAAGTGAAATACTACCATATAATATAATTATATTATATGGTAGTATCTCACTATGTCTATTATTATATATATAATAATAATTAAAGATTTTTCTGATAAAAATCAAAATACTAATATAAAAAGAAATCTGTTTGATACATCATTATTATTTTTGATTTATTTAATAAAAACTATTTTATTTGCTAAAAAATTTTCTTTTTTAAAAAGTTATGTAATTTTGTATAATTTGAATTTCAATTTTTTACTAGAAGTAAAATTTCTTTTTTTTTGAATTTATAATATTATATAATATTTTTACTTCAAATCACTGGGGGTGATCATCACCGTTGGCCAAAAATATCAATTTTTACTGGCACTATATTTTTTCAATGCTGGTCGGTCATCATAATTTCAGTCACCAGTGATCATCACCTCTGGTAATAGTTAGAAAAATTCATTATATAATATATATAAATTGACTTAATAAGAATATACCATTATTTTATATATAAAATTACTACCTAATAGTATACATATTGCCAAAATTCAATATTTTTTAGAATTTGAAATTGGAATTTGGAATTTAGAAGTAAGAGTAGGGTCTTTTTGTTGACTCTATAGTTAACTTAGTGATCAATTTGTGTAATATTTTAAAAATAGTATTTCATGTGATGATTAATACTAATAACCAATAAAATCAACCAATTTTATATGACAATTTTTTAAAAAATACTTTCGCACAAAAGAAAAATCAAAGAAAAAATTAAAAAACCTTTATTATTTTATTTTACAATTAACAGAAATTTCACAATTTCACCAAATAACTTGTCATCTATAATAATTATGATTATTTTTATTTTGTAAGATTATAAAAAATAAAATATTACTATAAAAATTAATATTTAAGCGCTTTCAATAAATGATTTTTGATTATCCAAAAAATAAATAGATTACTTTTTAATAATAATAATCCACTCCTTGATAACTCTAGTACAATATACTTATTTATCATTACTATTATTTAAATATGTATAATCTATCTATAATAAAAAAAAAGTAATAATTAAAAAACTACTGGAAATCTAAAATAGAATAATATAGAACTATAAATTTAAAGAATAGCTTATAGTAAATCTTCAAAAAATCTGTCTTATCATTATATTATTATATAAGTAAATTTGTAAATAAAGAATCTAGACAATTTAATTTTAAGTTTAATAAGAGAATAGTGTAAGCAGGACTTTGGACATCATATATATAACTTATAACTGATCTGCATGAATTTAAGCACATTTAGCTTCTACTAAAATAAACTTAATTTGCTAAAAATCAAATTATCACATTTAAAATCTATACTAATTTGCTAAAACTCAAAATATAAGTTATAATAAGACTCTAAAATAATATAGATTTGAATTTGCTTAATAAAATATAATTTCAGTTTATTTAAATTATTTGTAGATTGGTAAATTTAATTGTTAATTTATCAAAATAATCTTTTTTTTTATTATTAATAAAAAAATAAAAAATTTATATAAATTAAACTGTCAATTTTTATGATTTATAATTTAAAATATGTAGATTATAAATAAAATAATAATTAATAAAAATAATAAATTAAATATAAATAATTGTTAAAAAATAAAATGTTGCAAAACTAATCAGATAATTTTGGCCTGCATTATGCTTAATTTTGGCCAGAATTATGCTTAATTTTGGCCAGAATTATACTTAATTTTGGCCAAAATGTAACCTAGACTCCAAAACTGATATTTTTAAAAATATTATTTATAAAAGTTAAAAAAAAAGGATAAGTTAATTAAAAAAAGATACCAATTTACTCAAATATAAAATATAATTTTGTTAAAATCAACACAATTTGCTAAAACTCATAATTATGACTATTAATTAATTTTCAATCAATTTGCTCTATCTAAGGTTGACTGCCTAAACCTCTTCAAAATTCTACGATGTTTCACCAAAATTTTACTATAGAATTATTATAGTTTTAGTAAAGTTTCAGTAGTTTTGGCATTTATAATAAGTTTTGGCAGTTTCATCTTTCTCCAGAGTTTCGCCAGTTTTTTAATATAACTTTAATATAGTTTTGGCAGAATTTTACTTTTTGGTGAAACACCATTTTGTTTAAACCCCTAAGTTTTAACAAGCAACCTTAGCTCTATCTAAAATTATGAGTTTAACCTAATTTTAATTGAATTTGCTAAAACTCAAAAGTTATATATATGATGTCTGGAATCCTGTATAAACTAACTGAATTAGTGCAAGTAATAAGCAACTCTAAAGTATAATAAGCAACTTGCAACTGAACTCTTGACTAGTAAAACTTTTTGAAAATAAAGTATATATTAAAAAAACTAATTAAATCAGATACAATAACTCTTTAAAAATATGGAATAAAAAATTTAAATAATAATAATATGTTTCTTTAATGGCTTGGCTTTGTTTTTAATCAATAAAATTGACTTGAGTCATGATCGACATTATGTTACATATGTGTAACCATACGATTACCCTTAAACAATTTTAAATTTGGGTGGCATATATAATGTATATCTAGTAAATATAACTAATTATATGAATAATGCTGATTAAAAGATAATAATTTTAAAATACCATTAAAATTTATATTTATATTATTAATAATATAGTTCCTTTAATTTTTGAAATAAAAAAAATTTATTAACCTTTTTCTAAATATGGTAGAAATATTATAATTAAAATAAAATTTAAGTTTAATATATATTAAATGGATATAAATAGTATAAAGTAAAACAAGTTTAAAATATTTTAATTTTAGTAATAAAAAAAATTTAAGAAAGAAGGTTAATTTTTCATTGTAATCAATATAAACAATGCATGCTTCTAAATTTATTATATAAATATAATAAAGTTTTCTATTTTGATTTAAACTTTATAGCTTTATAAAAGAAATTTATTAAATGACATCTGCATCATGTGATTATGTTAATATTTTATTTATATGATTACATCTATGGTGTAACAAATAAAAAAAAGGTAAATAGAAAGGTGAATCCATTATTATTATAAATTGATAGACCGGTACCGATAGTTGATTTTTTCCTCATACTTATTATTTTTTTAAAAAAAAGAAAATGTCCAAACTTAATAGAGATATTCTTTTCTTAATATTTGAAGAATTTCTGAATGATTCGAGATCTCTTTTTTCATGTCTAATAGTTAATAGACTTTGGTGTGAGACTGCAATTCCAATATTATGGAGGAATCCTTGGCGCTACGAAATTAGTTATAAGAAAGATTCTTTATTTTACGATATTGTTTCCTATTTAACCGATGATATTAAAGAATTTTTAACGGAACAAGGAATTAAATTACCTTCAACTTCACACAAATCACTTTTATTTGATTACCTATCTTATTGTGGGAGTATCAACATAAGTATTATTAATACTATAATTTCTAGATCAACTAAAATAATTACATCTTATACTCAATTTCTTTTACAACAAGAAATATACAAAGTTCTGATAAAGAAATGTTTAGAGTTAAAGTGTTTGGACATTATATCAATTAAACATCAAATATTTTATTTTCCGGAGGCTAATACACGTCTTAATTTATTATGTGAGTTAACATGTAGCACATCTATTGATCCATCATATTTTTATGGATTATCACGTATATGTCAAAAGATACAGAGGCTAATCATTATTAATACAATTCCAAAAGCTAATCATGGAATTGTTAAATTGATTGAAGTTCAAAAGAATTTAAAATATTTTGAGTGGGAAGATGATTTTGATGAAATTTTTTTCATAGATCCTTATGAAGATATTTTTATGGCATTAACAAAAAGGGCGGATACATTAAATCATTTAAAAGTAATCTTTCAATTTATTGATGATTATGAACATACATTCCTACAAAAAGTTCTACCAGAACTTCATAATTTGAGAACATTAAAAATTGATGATCTTACTTTAAGTAACGAATCATCATTAAAAAAATTATATTATCGTGATCTTGAGATCTTTAAAATTGATTATATTGAAATTCAAACGGCTACTTGTATAGTTGAAAATAGTGGAGGATGTCTCAGGAAAATTTTATTGAAATATTGTAGTTATGACAATTTTAATGAAGATTCACTTGTTTTAATACGTACAATTTATAAAAATTGTCCTTTAATTGAAGATCTATCACTCGTATTCTCATCATCAGTTGAACATTTCATTGAATTCGAAAAATTATTATTAACTTGTAAACAATTAAAATCATTATTATTAATTAAGAATAGTATCATTGATGATAATGATCAAATGTCAAATGAAGATAAATTTTCGGATGGGGAGGAATTATTAAAAATCCTAGTTAGATCAGCGCCAAATAATTTAAGAGAGATTAGATTCTTTGATAATTTTAAAATTTCTTTGGAAATTTTAGGAAATTTTTTAGAAGGATGGAGGGGTAGGCCTTCACTTTCCATACTAACATCTGATCCTGTTTATGAAGGGGAAAATTATATAAATTTGGTTAAAAAATATAAAGATGATGGCGTGATTAAAGATTTTAGACGTGAAATATAATAATGGGAGGTACAGTACAAGAATTCTAAATTAAAACAAACCTATTTAAAAATCCAACAAACACTAGATCAACTTTTTGCTGCACAAAGATTAGAAGGCAACAACATTATATAAAAAGTTTGAACGTTAGAGTTGGATTAGGAGTTTGTAATCATGCTGGCTGGTGGACATATATGTAAATATGTAATAATTTCATATATATTATTATTAAAATAAGAACAGTAGTAATATATGATACCACGATTAAAACAAACAATTTCTGTTTAATCTTAATTCTTGAATAAAAACTATTTAAAACATAAATATTGAAGTATTATCGGTAGACTAACACCATAATACTCGGATAAGGTTTTATATTTGATAAGATGACGTATTTAAATTTAGTTCAATACAAACAGAAAAGGATGGAACATTGATTAAGTTTGCATCAACAAAATGCTTACACCAGAATACACTAAACGTAGTGAACGGGATAAATAATCAACTAATACAACTATTCTATAAAATAGTTCTATTCTTTTGTCTCAAATAATCTCATCATTAGCGTCTAAATATTATCAAATCATCTTGCTTTTAATTCGTAAAATTTTCTTTCTTGATTTTATTTAGGGAATTGTATAGTTAATGGATCGTGTTATTTGAAACTTAACAATTATTTTAAACAAAAAGTTAATACATTTATATATGAATTAAATAACTTATTAATATAATTATATAGTTAGGTATTAGATGAGGATATCGGATATTCCACCCATCCAAATCATCCAAATCATCCAAATATTAACTTTGTCTACGCCATGTATTCTGATTCGTTCATATCATGTTATCACTCCCCCCCTTTTTTAAGCCCAATAAATTATACTAACCTTTTTTTCATAATCTGTACATCAATTAAAGATATTGAAGATTATTATTATTATAATAAGATGTGACTCATTTTTTATAAAAGATAAGAAATTTCTATGTTCCATATTTTATTTAATTAGACCAATTCCAATTTCTTCCTTCCTTTTTTATTGGTTTTTGACAACTATTTTAAGATAGATAAAGAAACTTGCAAACTTAATAAAATACATCTACTAGAATATGAAGGGGAGAAACTACAGGGAACAAAAAAAAAAATAATAAATAAATAAATAAATAATGATCTACAATAATACTAAAAATTTTACTTTCAAAGACTTTCCAAATATTGAAATCAAATGTGACTATATAATTACCGTAATTATCGTAATTATTTAGGGGTTAGAGGTGGTTCGGAGATAAATATTAAATTTATTCATCAAATGAGGCATTACATTTGTCTGCATAATTGGCAATTGGTAATAGATCCCGCAGCACCGCAGCATTCATGGGAAAATAATTTAAAGTAGTTAAAGTCAAGAAAAATAAAAATACGCGAAAGATCTTTTTTTTTTTAGCACGCGTCAATCACGTTTATTATTCTTTGATATTATACAAATAATAAAATATACGAGTGCTTAATGCATATGTGATATAAATAAGTACTTTAAGTACTTTAACGCGACTTAATGGCGCAATCAAGGATTTCTAACACAAAAACCATTATAAATCATAATCATTATAATTCTTATGATCATGAATCAATGCATTTGAACACAAAAAAAAAAAAAAAATAATGCATAAAAATCAAATCATAAGATCAAGGCAAGAATTACTTGTTGAACAAATTAGTATGTTCTTGTTCTATAAGTAGTAAAGTAATTAATATTCGAATTAAAAATTCCCATCAGCTAATTAGGAAAAAAAAAATTCGGAATTAAAAAAAAATTTCCATTATCCGATTAGAATTATTTTTTACTTATATGTCAAACAAAGTTTTTTATAAAAGGAATTTTTACTGAAAAATCCAGTCTTTTTTACAAAATCCGTCCACAATACTGACTTTTTAACAAAGATTATCATCCGTAAAATTCCGTAATTTTTTTTATAAATATAAGCATATTGGCAAATATTTGGGGATTTAAGAGAAAAAATATAAATATATTTTTTATACAACAATTTTTTTTTCCTTAACACACACATATACAGTATATAAATATACATAATAAAATTTTCGTATTATTTATTTTTATTTTTATTTTTTTACTTTTACATATCTTAAAAAAATGGATAATATTAAAAACCAAATTGTAACCCTCCAAAAATCTCTCAATGATAGACTACCAAGTATAAATAATGTCGATCCAATTGAAATTTTTGACCAATTACTATCATTACATGATAATAGACCATTTAATAAGCCTACCAACATGAGGAATTTGGCAAGATTATTTGTCATGAAAGAAGCGAATGCCATTCAGATTACCAACTTTCATGTTATTAGTAGAGTAACCGATTTATTGTTGAAATCTGTTGCGCATTCAGAAAAACTTGAATACCATAAATTAGCATCTCAAGTGAACGAAATTATTAAAAAACGGTTTCGTAAAACGTTTTAATCTCATGAAATAATGAAATATTTTCAAAAAATTTTTCTCAAGAAAAATTTCTTTTCTTTAAACAATAAGAGTGTAATAACATACTGCTAAGATTTATAATTTTTATCGTTTTTTTTTTTTTAAAAAAAATCTTTTTCGGTTTTCGGTAATTCGAATCGTAATATATAAGGATGGCGAATAGGATTTAAAAAATGTGATGATGGATGCGATCACGACGATAACATCATTTTTATTTTTTTTTTTATTTAAATTGAAGTCGAAAATTAGGTGGCATAAGTATTTGTATTTTTTTATTTTTTATTTTTTACATTTTTTAATCCTGGAAAAAACCTTCATTTAAATAGCTTTGAATTAAATTAAATTTGTTTCATTTACGTAACAAATTGGTATCATTGCGTAATATACGCCAAGTTATTTATTAATAAAAAGAACGTGCTATGAGTTTTAAAATTCCTTAAAAAAATATTTTTATTCTATTAATTTTATAAATTATATTGAACAACAATGAATAAATCAAATAAATCAGTAATATAAAAGGAACATCAATGAAAATTAGTTTAATATATAATTTATAAAAAAAGATAAACAATATAATAATATTATTAAATTGATGATATGAACAAGATAAGTGAAATCTTTTAAAGAAATAAGTTTTTTGTTATTATTATTATTATGATAATCATATGATATGTACGATATCATCAATAATATTAATAATCAAGTTTTAAAACAAGTTTCAGAATCTTTCATCTTTATTTATTATTTATTTATCTTATAAAAAAAATTTTTTTTCGTAAAATATTTTAAGAGTTCAATTACCGCGTTTTATCATGAAGTAATATTATAATGTTCTTTTATTCTTTTATAATATATAATGTATTATAACAATAAACGTTTTAAGAAAAATCTATTGTTCGATAACAATCGCTTTATTCTTTTAGAAATTTTTCACGTTTTTTCATTACTATTTTCAATTAGCACTTTTAGCCACAAAGTTTAGCCACGATGAAAGAAATTTCATGTGATGGATTGATGAATTATCCTAATTAATTAAATTAAATTAATTTAATTTTTTAAAAAAATATTTTGTCTGCCAATTTGAAACACAATCCGCTTTTTTGCGCCTTGCATAAAATAATTAATTTCCGACGATGATCACAAAACGGAAATTCTCGGCAAAAACTATTTCTCACACCAAAACAACTCCTTTTTTTAATATTATCGATCATTATAATTATAATTAAAATCACTATGAGTAATATTTGATTGATAAAAAGTTTCATATTTTCAAGAATTTGTAATAATTGTTTATTTTCAACGTATCGCAGTTCTAAAAAAATTGAACCAATATTTTCTTATGAGATTATATTATTTTCTTAATAATTCTCATTTTTCTTATAAAAACTTAACGGTTAATAATAAAATTATCCGTTTCTTTTTAGATTCTTTTTCTCATAATAATAATAAAAAAAAAACTTCTTTACTTTTTTACTTTACCTGCAAACTTTACATCTTTTAAATTGTTCTCTTTTATCTCTTTTTTATTTTCAATATCACTCCTTAAAATGATACTGTATCCCAAATGAAATTTGTCTTATCTTTTAACTTTTCTCACTTCTAATATTTTTTTTTTTTTTTTTTAAAAAAAAAAAAAAAAAAAAAAAAAGGGAAATTTTGGAAAAATAAAAAAAA
>QZLH01000014.1:23157-90556 GCA_003833135.1 Oehlia diaphana
AAAATGTTTCACTCTGTATTTTAAATCAAAAAAAAAAAAGATTTAGTTTTATTTTTTATTTTTTTTTTTTTTTTAAATAAAAATAAATCCTGGTTTTTTTTTTTTTTTTTTAAAAAAAAAAAAAAAAAAAATTTTTTGTTTTTTTTTTTTTTTTTTTTTTTTAAAAAAAAATTAATTTTTTTTTTTTTTTTTTTTTTTTAAAAAAAAAAAAAAAAAAAATTTTTAAGATCTAAGATTTTAAAAAAATTAAAAAATTAAGATTTAAAAAAAATTAAGCTTATAATTATGATTTCCTCAACCGCTGCTGCTAATCAATTTATGGAACAACTTGAAAGAAGGTTTACTGTAAACAACACAGTTAGAGCCCCTTCTTTGGCTGGCCAAGACTTAAAATTATTTGCAAAAACTGTACATAAAGAACTAACTCGCGGAAGCGGAAGTAGAGCTAGATCAAGACTTACAACTACGCAAGGAATAATGCGTTACCTTGTTAATAAAGAGGCCAAACAAATTGGGATTTATAATTATCATCTCGCAAGCAATTTTGCAGAAGTATTGATGAAAACGGCCTCTGACGAGGATAAAAAACGATATAAAGAATTAGCAGGCCACGTCAATGATATATTCAGGAGTCATTAACCCTCGCCTCTTTCTTGGTAATTCTCTCCGTGGCTCGCAAAGGAGGGTTTTCTTTCTCATGAAATATTTTCAAAAAGTTTTTCTTTCATATATATATATATATATATAATATTTTCAAAAAGTTTTTCTTTCATATATATATATATAATATTTTCAAAAAGTTTTTCTTTCATATATATATATATAATATTTTCAAAAAGTTTTTTCTTTCATATATATATATACTTCACGCAAAAGCAAGATTTAATATTTTGTTCTTTTTATTTATTTGGCGTAACATCTAGAAAATTCATTTGAATTTGATTTTTTTAAAAAAAAATTGGTGGATTGATTTCGTTTCCAATTTATTTGGGTTTTTTTTTTTAGATTTTATTCTTTAAGGGAATCTGGCAAAATTCCATAGTTTACAAATTTAATTTTTATTTTTTTTTTTAAAAAAAAAATTGGCAAATTTTCCCGATTTATTCCGTTTCAATCTATTTGATACATTTACGATAAATATATTTACGATAAATATATATTTATTAAATTATTTACATTCGAATATGTAACTTAATTTATTGTGCGATTTCGTTATTATAATAAAAAAGTTCGTCATTTTACTTACAATTATATAAAAAATTTATTCCGTGTTTTTTTATTCCATGTTATTTCCGTAAATGTAAACATGGAAATTATCAAAGTTGCTTAGATTTTTACCGTAAACGGAGAAATTACGGATAAAATTTTTTACTAGGTAATAACAATTAAATGATTCGGCCGATAAATAAAATAAAATAATGAAAATACTGGTCCAAAAAATATTTTAAAAATGCGTCCGAAGTGTAACTTTTGTATGACAAACGTGTCAATCATCCTATATGTAAAGAAGAACAAAGCCAATTTATTAACTGTTTACTTTATCTTCAGCCCTTATTTGCGCGAATTCTTATTTTATACTAGCTAATCTTTTAATAATAATAACATTCTCAATCTATATGCGTATAAATAGTATATTATAATATAATTATTTTTGGATTGTTCGATCGCAATATTCATTTTTTTAAAATAATAATCATATTCGGTTTCAACTTATTAATATTTATAAAAATTTCTTATACTGTATATGTTTAATTGATAAACTGATAATATAAGCATATATTTTTAAATTATTATAGTAAAGCTCTTATACTACGAAAAAGCTGCTCGTTGAAAAAAAAAAAATTCAGACCGAATTTACACCTATTTGAGCTGTCGTATTACAAGCACGTGAAGTTATTAAATGATGTCACAAACTTGTGATATTAATATAATCTACTGTATGTATATTTATTTTTGCTATTAAATTGTGAAATTATAATATACACATCCTTTTATTTTGGCTTAAATATTTTACAATTAAATGTTCAAAAAAGCGAAATACTAAAAAAAACCTACTATATATAATACAATTAACATAAAAGCTGGCTTGAGTTGTAGCTTGAATTGTAGTTTTCCTCCTCTGAATCAAATTAAATTAAATTGGACTTACGTCCTACATTGCATTTGCTTTGCTTTCGACCGACTTTAGATATTGAGCTTTTGAAGTTCATAGTATTAAAGTAATGTTTCATATAATAATCACAAGTTGAAATGGGAGAAACGAAATGAACACATAAATGAGGTGCACAAAATTTACGGGTCACATGCTATTCTGTAATTATAAAACGAATTATAAAATAAATGATAAATTCCGGATAAATTCTTTAAATTTCAATTGGGCGGTAAATTTTGATTCAATATTTTAAGCACGGAAATTACCACGGATATGACGCTAATGACTACCTACGCGTTTGTACGTTATATCAGAATTTTACTTATTTACTTATGATCCGGTTTATCGAATTTCACTGTTTTTGATTTAGCGCCTGCAATCCTGCAATTGTCTTATTCGTTGATATCCATGAAATAACAAGTATTTATTTCAAAAATAACTTTAGTTGAAATAAAATTTTATTAATTAAATATTATTATACCATAACATATAATTTTAATTTCTATCAATAAATTTAAACTTTTCCTTTTATAAAAAATTTCATTCAATCAGAATATCAGATTCAGCATCAATTCCAAAAAATTCTTCTGACTTTTTCTTAAAATATGCTGGTAAAGGTACGGTTATTTCTATGGACTTTGTTAAATTACCTTCTTTCGTTCTCCAATTCTAATTAATAATAAAAAATAATTTAATGTAAATTTTTATTCATTCCTTTTTTTACCTTTCAGAATCATACATAAATATTTTTTTCTTACATGTATGACAAGTCTATTCAAATGCAAATACATTGGTTCAAATGATGTCTCTGATCTCGTACCAGTTTTATCAATTTTATCCAATCTATACTTATCATCTCCTAAAATAGGGGCTAATAATAAAATAATTTTAGAGAATTTTCTTCTTACATATAAATGATGATTTAATAGATAAGTACGAAATTTTTTATACCTTTGAGTACATATGCACAATGCGATCGTAGCTGATGTTTCCTCCCTGTTTGAGGATATAATCTAAAAAAAAAAATTTTGACTTCTATCATAAGTATCAACCATTTTGAAAACGTAAATCATATAATCACTCAACATTCTGATAAAATTCTAATTCCGTTATTACTTTTTTTTCAAAATACTGACCTGAGTAAAGAATAATTGCCAGTTCCTGCAACTACCTGATAATATGTTATTGCAGTTTTACAATTTGCCATTAAAGATGATTCTTTATCTAAAAAAAATTATTATTGTGTTATTTAAATAAAAAGATCAGCTGTTTTAAAACTTATTCCTTAAAGAAATAACCATTTTACCTAATATACAAGTGACTTTTTCAAAGGGTGGCTTACCGCCATAACGAATAGGTATATTAATTTTGGTGTGTGATAGATTTCTTGGAAGAAATTTAGTAACAATAGCAACATACTATTTAAAAGAAAAGAAAAAAAAATTATTAATTTTGATAGATTAAAGAAAATTTGAATAAACCAAAATTATACCATTTTTTCTATTGTACTTTCGCGAAACAGGTGAGACAATTTTCCTGCTGCTGATCTAGTTCGACCAAGGACAAGAGCACCTGTCGTGTTCTGTATATATTATTGATATATATATTATTTAATATTAAAATCAATACTTTCAATGATTAAAAAAAAAAATTCTATAAATTATAAAACCTTATCTAATCTATGAACTAACCGCGGAGGGTCAGGATAATCAAACTGCAATGCTGGATAGAGAAAGAAAAATTAAAAAATTCTGAACGTCTTTAGAATAAGCTGATTAAGAGATCAAATAATACCATGTAATAAACCATCAACATGTTTAAGCGTTTTCGGTCCACCTTTCATAGAAAGAATTAATTAAAAATCGTTAAAATTCATTTAATATAAAAATTGATTATATTTGTACCTTGAGTTGCAAGACCTTGTGGTTTATTAATAACTATAATTTCATCATCTTTATATACAATCATTGATCTTATTGATTCTATTTCATTTTCACTAAAAGACTAAATAAATAAATCACGATAAAACTTAATAAAAATTATAAAAATAAATAAATTTAATAAATTCTTTCTTGATCAAATAATGATATATACTTTAATTGCAAGTCTCGTGGGTCGAACTAATTTGGCTTCTTTATATAAATCTGTGCTTCTTACTAAAACCACATCACCAGGACGAACTTTATATGAGAGAGTCTTTGGTTTTTTTATTTGCATCTCATTACCATCTAACTCTTCATTTTCATGTGCTAGTGTTTTTAATTTTACCTATACGAAAAAAATCATTAGAATGAATAAAGTAATAAAATAAACTTTGGCAAAAATACCTCATTTTTACGAATTTTTTTTTGAATCGTTGAAGTTGGAAGATTTGTTCTTAAATGTAAATAACGATCAAGCCTCATATCTGATTCATCATCATTAACTACATATTCATGAAATTTAAAATGACTATTTAAAGAGCTAGTAAAATTGAATTTTGAAATTAACGAAGAAGAAAACCATCGACAACATTTCAACATTTTTTTTTAAAAAAAAAAAATGATTATCGTATCGTTGCGTCACGCATTTTTATTGGTTATCCAATGATCCCAATGATCCAATGTAAAGTGTAACATGTGATTAATGATACGTATAGTAGCACTGTAAGTATGTTATGATAACTCCCTCGCAATTTCTTAATAATAAAAACTCCGGAAAATAGTTGATAAGCTATAATTATAATTTTGTGATAAATTAATTCGGCGGAATACGGGAAAATACTTTACTTTTTTCTTTCATGAAATCCTTTTTTAATGTGTCATGGGATTGATTCAAAGAAAACTTTCTTTTTTGAGATAAGTCACTTTATTCCTATGTACACAATAACGATGAATTATGTAAAATTCTTCTATAAACTTGAGTGACACACTTATGATCAAAGTTTACCGCATCAGGATTATAAGAGTGTCTTATTTTACTATGATTATTTTCTCCCCTTTTGCTCCTTTTGCTCACTTATTTCTCTAAGAAGGATAACAATTTTTTTTTAAAAAAAAGAGAGAAAAAAGAAAAATAAAAATCTATTAATAAAATTAAATAAACAAGTAAAATAAAGTTAAATTATTAAAAAAAACCATAGTTTTTTTTTTAAAAAAAAAAATATACCGTGAAAATGATTAGGCTTTATTATAATCAACAAGTTTTTTCAATCCAGGAGTTAGCAGATGCATTAGTTTCGAGGCTCGACAAAAATAGAATATTTCCTCCATTTTATTATAATCAACCGAATGATTTTATTGTTTCTACGCAACAAGGTCATGTTGTGAAAAGTAACTGCTTCTTTTTCTGTTGTAAAAATGTCAAGGAAGAAGCTAACAGGTTTGGAAACGGAAATATGCGTATTGTCTTTAAAGCTTCTGGAATTTTATGGAGAAACGCTACAGTTGGGGAAAAGAAAATTTATGAGGATTTATATACCGACGCAAAAAATGCGTGTGCACAGATAAATGCCAATACACAACCGGCTAATCCGCCCGTCGTTCAAGCACACATACAAGCGCCAGATCCTTTATATGACATGATTTCAAACATGTATAATACAGGTTTCACGTTTAATACAATGGAATCTGACGAATTTCCTACCATTCTTGATGAAGTAAATGGCCCTTCAACAAATTTCTATTAGTGCTTATTGTAGCACAACACATACTTACATTTGATTGCAAATATTAAAATGTTATGTAAGAGGAATTTATCTGATTATCCCTTCCATTTTCTCCCCTAACGGTTAAATTCATTTCTACGGTGTCATTAACTCAAAAAAGACAAAAAAAAAAGCCTTTTTCCTATATTTATAAATGCAAATGTTGGCTATAAAACTGATAATCAAGATATCTCCTGTTTCAGTTATCATCAGTAAGAGCTTATTTCATCCTCTATCGTAGAACATGTCAGCGTCTCTCTCGACTCTCTCTCCAAAATTCGAAAACTATTAGTTATATAGCATATAAATATAATTAATCAATAATCTGTGGACATCGAAGCATTCCGTCACATCATCGTATCAACTTACTCTCCTCCGGATTAGCTTTTGGTATAACTTCATTCAAGTGTCAAGATGTACTCTCCGTGGCGTAACTTTATTTGGAATTGCAAAACATTCAACCGGCTTGTAAATTCGAGCTAAAAGAATTCATTAGAAAATAGTATATTAAGATACTTTTACAGAAGGCAAGGGTTTCGTGAATTGTTAAACGAATATTAGAGCGTGGCGCAAGTCAACGTCAGTATTATTTCTATCGAAGTTAAGCGAGTTGTTCGAAATCACCTATACTACCATTTCCTCAGAAATTTGTTTCGAAAATCACCAAAATTTCTGTTGGCTGTGTACAGTAACTATTCGATCCCTTCCGCCGAATTAAGATTACAATTAAAAATTTTCCGGGCCAAATCTTCAAAAGCGCTACTTCGAATCCAAAGAAAATTTTTAATAATAATATTATTAAAACGAAAGAAAAAAATATGTAAAATTGTGGTTTTTGAGATATTCCATATAATGCTTGAAATGCATTATATTGTGCAATATTTTATTCTATAAACGAAGAAAATTATTTGTTAATAACTTTATAGTATTATTGTAACAATTTATTTCTAAAATTTTACATTTTTTTTTTTTTTAAATAAAAAGTATTTGACATATAGTTTCTTATATGTTATTATTAATCATCTTTCACGAAATTCTTAACTTTTATATAATAGATAATCTCAAATGGGGAGAATTAGGGATTAACTTTATGGATTAAGTTTCTTTTTCAACTTTACGGATTATTCACGCAATTTCAAATTCTCAAATTTCCTCGTTCAATTACAGATAATAGGATTATCAAATTTTTCATTTTAGAAATTTTTGGAAAATTATTTATTGTAAAATAGCGAGTGGTACTTTTTTTTTAATACTGTAATATGATTATTATAGAATAAAAAAAGTTAAAAAATAGTAATCATAAATCTCTTTAAATAATGTGGGGCAGGAAAAATTATGAATAATAACTAATATTTAGTAAAAAAATTACCTAAGAAATTGAAATTTTCCAATCCTATATAATCCCATTAAAATCGGAAATGTACTGAAAATAATTTTTATTTGGGTAGATTGAAAGTAAGCGATCAAGTCAAAAAATAACTTTGCGTTTAATTTTTTTTTAAAAATTCTTAAAAGCTATAACCACAATCCTCAAAGATAATTAAAAATTAAAGATATTTTTAATTTTTTATGATTTCGCAAATAATAAATGAAAGAATTAATTAATAAATGAATAAAAGAGATAAATGAGAAATTTTTACGTGAATTACCAAATAAATAATAAATATTTGTCATGAAAAGTGCGAATTTTTTCGTAAATTGTAATGAAAATTACGTATAATTATTAGAATAAAATTTTTTAAATAACTAATTTAAAATAAATAGAACCCAATTACATTTGAGCATTTTATTATTTTAAAATATGATTTGTTGTAATATGCAATAACGGTTACACAAAAGATGTCTCATGATTTATTGTGTGAAACGATTTTAACTATATTTTATTTTCATATTATGAATAAACCGCTTTGAAAATCCTATTTTTGGTATCTCAAAGGACCATGACAGTAAGGAATTTTATCTCTTTTATCCTTTATTGTGCCAGGACTATGGATCCATTGACACTAGTAAGGGCAGAGAATCCTGTCTAGAAAATGTGATAAAAATTCATTCATTGTAACTTGTGAGTTCGGAGTGTAATACTTTTTTACAGGGGTAGCATAGTGTACTTCTTAGAAGTCCCTTTGGTAATATAAAATGTTCCGAAAATACACTGGAATGAGCCACGCGATCAAAAAAAAATTCATTTAGAAGAATAATCCCATCAAAATGGATTTTAAGTCCACAAAAGCTAATCTTGTGTACTCAACTTAAACCGCAAAAATGAGGTTGCCGTCTAACGTTATAATATGTGATTTAATTTGACAACCCAACAAGACTTAAAAGTTGCAATTATACAATATCGGTAACACATATAGTAATAAATAGTTTTTATACTTTAGTAGTAAGTCGACAATATCAGAAATTTTGTCTAGTGATTTTTATTTCTTTATTTAATTAATACAATATTAAACTTTTAAATGTTGTTCATTCTTAATACATGTTTGTTGATTTATAATTCACCGAAATCAATATTAATTTACACAGAAAAATACAAAAACGTGAAACTTACAATGATGATAAAAAGAAAGAATTATAATGATGTGCCAACAAAAAAAGTCATAAAAACAGATGAAGAATGAAAAGAAAATGAAAAAGAATGAAAAAATGATGAGAAACAAAAAATAACAATATAGTGAAGAGGAATAACCAATGATAAGCAGCGAAAATTAATAAGAATCACCATCATAAAAAAAGGATTAGTTTCATTTTTTAAAAAAAAAGATAAAATAAAATAGTAAGGAAGCAATGCCACCAAGCTGTATTAAAATTATCTAAAGAAAACAAGTGAATGTTAACAGTAAAACATTAAAAGCAGCAAAAAATAGTGAAAAATAACAAAATAACAGAGAATGAAAAATGTGCTATTAGCTAATATCAACGTGACTTGCTGTTAAAAGTGCAGCTAACGTGCGATCTCAAGGGAATAAAAATGAATAATCATGGTTCTTTATTAATTTACTTATGAAAATTGTTGAGCAACATCAAAATCAAAATTTCAAATTTTTAACGAATATTTAAAAAAAGAAACTTCATTCATATATTATTAAGTATAAAAGAGTAATATAATAATTAATGAATAAAAATGTAAATTGTAAAGCCATTATAATTACAAATTTAAATCATAACTTTTTTAATAATGTAAATATTTCTCAATGCAAACTTAACAAACTTACTAGTCACTTTAATCATCAATTTTTTCCTTAATAGATAAGTTATTATTATCGTCACCAGCTTCTTGTGTTTGATTTAAGTCAGCGCTCTCGTCTGTTTTAGCATTCTTTTTAAACAGGAACTTAAAAGCAGCACAGAGGATATTGAGGAGGATCAATCCACCAACACAAACTGCCATTAGAAATTGTATGATAATTAACACAATAGCCAAGGAGAAGCGAGTTGTAGGCGTGATTGTAATATTACCACCCAAGAATGGTATAAGAAGAAAGAGGACTATCAGACGCCCAGCAGAAAGTGTTATGTTAAAAATATTGGCCAAATTTCGTTCAAATGGTTTATAATAATAGATGGTTATTAAGTACGCAAATTCCAAGATGACAAGACATGTTAATTGTGCAATTCCACTATGGTGACCAATTGCTACTATTAGCGAACGAAGAAACTGGTATACCATAATTGGGATGACAAACCATACACGATCCTTTAAATAATCTGTATATAGTACACCAAATAAAATCTTGTATTTCCCATTCCACAGTAGATCAGCATCTGTTTTAAAAGTGGACAAGACCTTGTAGATGCAGAAAGGAAGAAGTCCTACGGCAACTACTACGAACATTATAGACGCGAGCAGGAGTAAAAGCCAACAGTCGCTGGATTGGGTCAGTTGATATAGAGAAAAAAGAGTAATAGGATAATACATCGTATTGACCTAACAATTATTATAGTGCCGTACCAATTTTTAATGGTGAATCAATTGTATACAGATTTGCTAAACAAGTCACGAATCTGCAATAAATTATATTACTCACTACACGCAAAATAGCACCTTCGCATAACGAATTACGAAATATAATAATAGGAATGATTATATAACTACTAATTTTAAGTAACAACGTTTAATAAAAAAAAACCAAACTTGACTTACCAAATACTATAAAACGCATATTTTTGTTGACTTTTTCAAAAATCTTTACTTTTTCTTTCATAATAAATGCTATAGCACCGATCAATAACATGATAATTAAAGCTACACCAATAGCTAATAATAGTGCTACGAACATGACAAAGAATATATTACTATTTGGTATATGGAGTGTGTTTGAGTAAGATTCAAATCCAGTAGGATCTGGAAAATATGTTTTGTCTCCGTTGGTTATACTTGCAGTGAATAAGTGCTCTGGTGTTACATCAGAATTAAACCAAGGTTGGCACGTGTCAAACTGATTTAACGATGAGGTGCATACAACGGGTAAAAGAGGACACACTAGCTTTCGCAAATTACTGGCGGCATTGGAAAAAGCTTGGACATTTATTCCACCACCTGTTCCTGTTGACCATCCAAAATTAGAAGCAAATTGACGGTAACCAACTGGTAGATTTGGAAGTGTAAGCAATGCTATAGTAACAATCCACTGAGCGACACTTATAAGGTCATAAATGGACGGAGTTTGTGTTAATGATGAATTATTATACGAGGCAGTAGCCGTAGCACTTATAGGAATCAACGATGGTATGTTCCGATTTATATTATCATCGGTCGTTCTATTAATGTCACTTATGCCTTCACCTATTGACCACCATTTCTTTGGGTAAATACTGTAATTTACTTCTCTTCTAAGAAATAATAATGAAGCGGATAAGAGTATGAACGCTAATGCTATAGTCATTGAGACTCCAGCAATTCCATTCGAATATGCCGTGCTTTGGCTACCAATAGGGGCTGTAACACATCCTTTTTGGTCAGCATTTTGGAGGGTAAGTATTGCATAGGAACCAGTGCCAGGGACGTTGAAGAATGAATCTAAGATTTTTCCAGTTTAAACGTAAAGGTTATTTACCATTCCAAAAGTAATAACAAGCATCCAGAAAGCTTATACCAAAATAAATACCAGGAATTCTATCATTAAAGTTTGTTGAAAACTTATCTCTATAGGTAAATAGTCCATTAAATTGTATAGGAAACATCTTGTATACAATATGTTTCGCATCAAAATAGACGAAAAATTTTGCTTTTTTTTTTGAAAAAGATTACAACTTCAATGCTACATATACTTTATTATTAAATAAGAAATTAATAATCAGTACAATATATATTACAAAAATACCTTGACTTTGAAAATTTTCACCATTGCCTTCTAAATATAATTCTATATTATTCTGCTCTTTTGAATACAAAACTCTAAAATCGTTGAATTTGATAGATCCACAATTGGCATATCCATCTGGAGTAATATCTCCAGTAAGTAGATTCCCGGGGTGAGGTGTCACAGTTGGCGTTAATAAAGGGCCAGTAGGATTGGAAGTGTCTGGTTTAGAAGTGTCTGGAGCGTCAAATGTGATTTTGATTTTTAATTTCAAAGAGCTGTCGAAGTTTGCTTTGACAATCGCCAATAGTAGTCTTTGTTTTGGCAAATTCGAATTTAGTGATTTTGCCCCATTTCCGCAACCTCCGCTGATACAGGAGGCTTCTGGATAAGGAAAAACTTTACAGTTTTCAACGATGAAACATTCTGGGTGATCTTTCAAAGTTTTTTCATCTAACACAAACAAGGATAAGGCGGAAGCATCTCCTTCAACAGATTCCCAGCTATATTCTAAAATGGCAATTTTTTTTCTTAATTTTTCGTCTTTGCTTGCATCAATATTTATATTACCGTATTTAAATATTTATGATATATGAAAACTAATGTTCAAAGTTCACCTATTTTAGACGCAAATTTAAAAGCGGTAAAAACATCCCTTCCGGTGAATGTCACGAAATTATCAAAATTGTCATTGACTGAAAATGGCACTGACGATAAGGTTTGGTCAACCTAACATTTTATCATTAATAAATGTATGTAATATATTAGTCAAAAGTCATAAGCTATTGAGTGAATATAATTGGTGGCGGTAAATTTTTTATTTTTATTTTTGTAAAACATACCTGAAATACTAAAAGTATGATTGCGAAAAGTACCAACTCAAAAGGTCGAATATTCCTCATTATCAATTATTTACGAAGATAATATGAATAATATGTAGGAATTTTAACTTATCATGTCAGATTGATTTATTTATATGTTATTTCTTTTTGCACAATTTCTTTTTTTTTTGGAATTATACGTCATATCTATTTTAGATTTATCAATCAAAAAATTCTTTTTCTTAATTATAAGTAATAATAATTTGGGAAAATAACAATCTAAAAAAAAAATAAAATATTTTTTTTTTGATACGCCTTATTTTCGTTTATTCAAATTTCCTAATTATTTGAGTTCATTTTATTTTTGATAGTACTAATCCGGCGGAGTCATTTAACAATTTTTTTTTTATTGTTTGTTTGTTATAAATGAATTTGAAATATGAAATTAGGTATTTGACCATAAGCGCATGAACACATGAATAAGTTGTATTATCAATATGAAAATTACCTTTTAGGCACTTTGTTATCAGTAATCGAAAGATCATAATAAAATGAGAGATTTAATAAATAATTAATTCATATATAAAATAATGTAGTTGAATATATTTAACATTTAGTGCCTTAAAACCCAATTATAACATCTTAATGACACAGAAAGATCAAAATTTTATATAATCATGTGGATCAAAATAATTGTGAAAATCTAATCAGCAAGGGCAATTATTTGGCCACATGATTAAATAACAAAGTACAAAAACATCAGTTATTTGATAAGACTTTATCAAGGGCGTTATCATTGTAATTTCATGTACATCATGTACATCATATGATTGATATATACAGTCATACATTAAAAAGTTTTCCCAAAGAAACATTATCAATAATACTATTTCTATGCGCAACGGAAGAAAAAATCAACTAATTAAGTAAATTGGTTTCAAAAGGTTATGAAATTCATTGTAACAATTTAAGTGATAAATAAATAATTCAGCCAAAAGTCACGTGATAATGATATTTTTTTTGTCGGCCAATAAAACATCAAAATTCAATTTGAAGAAATTTGTAATTGAAAAAGAAATTTACCATACAATATATCATTATTGGGATTATTTATGTGACCGACCTCAAACAATCATTTTAAGTAAGTGTCTATTAGCAAATATATTTAAAGTTTTAAAAAGATTTTTGACGATAATTTCTAGAAAATTTATTAGTATTTCCAATTTCATATTCAATTCTCTGCTGATCAGAACTTATTATTCTTATGTTGAACTGACAATTAAATTCGAGAGATATTATTATTATTAATATTTCAGGTCAACAAAGAAAGAAAGAATAATCATGCACGCCGGCATTACATTAGTATTATTTAGTATTGAAACGAAGAAAATGAGTATGAAAATTTTTAAGAAATTAGTAATGATAATAAATATTTAGAGACATGAATACTCAAGTGGCGAAGTAGGTTATAATTATTCTATAATAATAAATATTTTTTAAATAATTTATTAGTCAGATTTATGCTAATTAATAAAAAGTTAGATTAAACTTTTTTCAATTCCTTGAATCATTTGCCGAAATTGTAGATCACGACATAATAGGTAGAACAAAACTATGATGAATTAAGAAGGGGATTTACTTCGTAATGGTTTTATTTGACATATAGGGATAATAAAAACGCCACGTATTCTTCCCATATTCATATGTTTTAACCTTTTTACTATAAAGTCCGATTGATCCGAAACTTGTATGTATTCAGGAAAAATAAATTATTTTTTTTCACAATATCAAGTACAAAAAAAAAAAAAAGTTAATTGAACATTATAATCTTGAAACATTTAAGAGATCCTTTGTAAAAAAAAAAAAAAAAAGTATTGTGCTTGATTGTCTTAACATTATGCGCTTTGATATGCGCTTTGATATGCAATTTTCGGAGTATCTCGAATTTTTTTTTTTTTATAAATATAACTTTATTTCGCCCTTCCATCAAATAACAAAAAAAGTTCAAAAGAACGAACAAATCAAATCAAAAGGTTTCTTTTAAACGAAACGAACGAAACAATAAAAAAAAAAAAAGAACAAAAGCGTTCAAATACTTTTCATATATAAATCAAAAATGAAGCAAACAACCATCGAAACTATTACTTCTAAACCAATTGTCGTTGTCTCTGAAATAACAGAAAATCCGGGAAATCCTACAAATTCATGCTCCATAATGTAAAACGTCAAGATTTTTCTTTGGAAAATTCTCCGCGAATAAAAATGATCGGCTTTTTTACGATTATTTGCTTAGTGGAATGAATGACTTATTTTTTATATTTTTAAAATTGATTTCTTTTTTTTTTTCATAAGAAAAGAAAATTCTAAATTTAATTAAATTGCATCTTTTTTTTTTTGGTCCAATTTATTAATTTATGTAATTATTTGTATAGCATATTTAAATATTTTTTTATTTTTTTATCCTTTTTATCGTTTAAATGATTTAATAAAAAAAAACTATTCAGTTAATTAATTATATGATCAAATCTTGAAAACTTTATTATTATAAATTGTGATAATTTCTATAAAATATTAATTCGTTGATCCGTAAGTCAATTGCAATGGATCTGCAGAAATTCGTGGTGTTAAATAAAATGTATAAAAAGTTATTTAAAAAAAAAATAAACAATTTGAAACTTTGAGATAATAAATATTATGAATTAAAATATCATATGTTAGTACTGAATGAGTTCACAAAGTTATTTAAGGACAGAAAATCGGGTATCAGAAAATTTACAACAAAAATCATATGAAAAAATTCACCCGGAAATCGGAAAAATACTACAATAAAATTTTAGCAATCACATGTTAAGTCATGCTTATAAATTTTTCACAGCCCAAAAAGCTTCTTGTTTATACAACTATTTTTAAGTTAATTCAAAATTGTCGGCATTTGACGTATTGAAATATTAAGGCCGAACTATATTAAATGATTTACATGCGCAATAATGCACAATTATGTTAACTTTCCTAATTTGGTCTTAAATAGTTCTTTTTTATTTGACAAGGTAAGAACAATAATGCCATATAGTACAATACGAAATTTCTTTACAATAGTTTACTATTTTTATTTGGAAGCATTTAAGGGAAATAAGTAATCTGTGAGAAGAGAATATTCGATTTTCCTCGGTTTTTTAGATAATATTAATATCTTCGCTTGTTTCGATTCATTATAAATATAACTTCATTTTCGCTTTCTACTATCAAAATTTTCAAAGAACAAAATAAAATCAATCAAACTAAAGATTCTTTAAATCTTTAAACGAGACAAAATTATCAAAAAAATTCAAAAATTTTTTCAAATAAAACAAAAATGAATCAAATAATCGTAAAAACTCCCACAAAACCAGTTGTCGTTGTCTCTGAAATAACAGAAAATCCGGGCAACCCTACAAATTCATGCTCCATAATGTAACATTTTTTTTTTTTGGATATTTGATAGTCCAAAATTCTATGATGAATCTGATCATCTCCTTAATTTCTTGACGGACAATTAATTTATTATATCTTTTTTAATTTTTTTAATAATTTAAAGTTTTACATGTATAATTAGTGTAAAGTAGTTTGTGCTTTTTCTTTTTTTTTTTAATTTACTAATTTTTAAATTTTATTTCGCTTTCAATTATTTTAAATAATAATTTTCCTAATGTGATCTTATTTTAAAATATATGCAATATGGCATATTTAAAATAAGATGTTCGATATTTTTTTTTTTTTTTTTTTTTGGTTTGGTTTAATTGAATAAAAAACTTGATTTCTTCTACTAGTCCCTATTTGTTATACGTTATATTAAAAATGGTAAATTTTCGCCGATCATTATCATTATTGCCAAACATGAATACTATGATTTTTAAAATGTCTTTAAAAGAGTGAATATAAATAACTCGTCATTTAATAATTATTATTATAAATTGTCTAAAATTAAACAGATTTTAGATAATAAATCTCCTTTTTTTGGTCACTATAAATAATAGTCAGTATCGACAGTTCCGAACTGGCTATTTTGGCCAGAATTATGATGAATTAAGTTTAAAAATGGTTGCTTAATTTCGAAACTGTACAATATTCGCGCTATTATTAGTTGTTCACAAATAATTTCTACGACTATTCTTAATGCTGATACTATTAAAATACAGTACTATTAAAAATGTTTTGGCGTGTTTATAATATTTCTTTTATCTTCGATACTCCGTTCAAACAACGGATCCAACTTCTAGAATAATGTTATAACGTGAGTATAAATAATATTATATTGTATAATCTTATACATTTATTTAAATTACACAATAAACTGGATCTTCAATAAACTGGATCCTGAGTTGGATTATTATAGTACAATAGAAAGTTAGGTGCATTAGGTGCAGGAATTTTTCAGATCCGTACAAAGAAACCCACCTCACCTTCGTTGCGATAGGGTCGGAAGTGCTTCAGTTTTAGTCGGAATATCATTAAGTTATGGTTCTTAAACGAGGGCCATGATAAAGGGAATAATGTAAGAATTTCCATGAAAGATCCCATGAGTAAAAGGACGCATTGTGATCAAATCGTGAAAATCTGGTAAGGGTGAAGAAATTCTGGAGATATAATTATAATTGGTAGAAACAAATTTTCCGGAGGTTGAAATTCTAATCGCGGGAAGATTTAAAATTTGTTTAATATGTTTAATAGACGCGAAAACTGATTATCTTTCGCATTTTCATGTGTATTAAAGTTTCAAACCTGTGTTAAGATTTGTTTAAACCAAGTTTTTTAGCGTTTTCAGCGTTTTCATATGTAACATGTGGAAAACTATGAGTTAATTTGATTGCGGGACTTAGTTAAAATTAATTAAATATATTATAGTATTATTTAATAACTAATAGTTTATCACTTTAGTTTATTTTAATGTTTAATAGACTCGGAAACTGTATTTTGGCGTTTTCGGCGTTTTCATATGTAAACCCGTGAGAACTAGGGAGACTATTGATATCTGAGTTTATTTGGACTGTGGGACTGTGTTAAGATTGATTAAATACAGTATATTATAGTAATTAATAGACGCGAAAATAGATTATTTTTCGCGTTTCGTGTGTACCCATGGGAAAATCTGAAAAATATCTATTTCCCATTACAAAAGTTTGTACAACAAAAAAAAGATATCAAAAGACCTTATTCCCCCTACTTTTCCCTCTTTCTTTTTATTAATTTTTTTATCCTTCTTACCAATATATCTTTATCATAATACCCTTCTTATTACTTAATAAATAAACTTACACAAGAAATCGGACAATACCGTATTGAACCTTTTGCACTTGTTGAAGAAGAAATTATTTCTATCAACAAGGATGGATATATATGTGCTAAATATTCTTGTCAAATGATAGGTTTCACTGAGTTAATAGTATTTCATGCATCTATTGAGTCTATTTAGGTAAGCACGCTGGCATGCTAAGCAGGGTAATGGAATTTTGATAAACTAGCTTACAGACAAAAAAAGACTGAAAAGAGAAGAGGTGAGAACTGGTTTCCCGAAGGAGGGTTAACCAACACACTCCTACGTTAGTATCAAGACCATGACAGTACACTGAAGTGGTTTTGCCACCTTCACTTTTCTTGGAGGTTTTTTTTTTTATGTTGTGTGGTCTTTAATTAATTTTTTAGCATTACCAATTGAAGAGCTGTTAAGAGTTTGATGGGTGGGCGACGTGTAAGTAGCAGAGGTCAGACTTATTGTTGAGGATGAGGCAATGATTACAGGGAATTCTTTACGGACGTGACCAGTACGTAACGCGAAAAGCAGAGTTTTGAAAGGATAACTATTGACGGTTTCTTGTAAGTCATCTTTAGATTTATGATATCTAAGATGTTGTATAGGTTTAACAAAATATTGTGATTCTAAAAATAAAAAACGGTACTTGCAAGCTTGAAAGATTCGATCATTAGAGATAAAGGTGGTGAATCATGAAAATTCCTCGACGGTGGCATTCAAAACGCTTGTCTTGTCTTTTTTTTAGTACGTGGATTTTTTTGAAGAAGACGTTTAAAGCAAGAATGTGGATTTTTCAATATGAGAACATGAACAACAATTTCGGCACCTGTGTAAGTAAGTTTAAATATTATGATTTATGTGAAATCATGAGATTTTTTGTAAAATTACTTTTTTTTTTCCTTTTTTTCCTTTTTTAACTTTATATTTATGCATTTTTGCGTAATAAGAGATCATGTCACATTTGTTACATTCAAAATCAATATTTGTATGTATTAAAATAAATAAATTCTATTTATTTGCTGTACTATTGTGAAATATATCAACATATGAAAGTTTTTGCGGCAGCGTACATACTAATTTTGTGTCTTAATATTCTACGTGTAGAATTAATTGAAATTACGCTTATTATATGTTAATGATTGATGTGTATCACTCAATAACTCAATAAAAAATGAAAATTTCAATGTGATATTCCAAGAAGTTTATGAAAATTGTATGTGATAAGAGGTTTAGTGCTATCTTTAATAGATTCAATTGGCCAACAAATATTCTGAAATTTTTATAAAAAATTTTTTGAAAATATGATATTGATCATCCAATTATCTTTTAAATGGAGTTTATGAATGGAACTAAACCACTTGCCAAATTGCATTTTCATGACGGATATCTTAAGGTGAATGAAAATATTTGATTATTCTAAGGCTAATTGTTACTTGTTAATCATTCTACAAACACGTGATATATAGCCAATCAATTAATACATGACTAATTAATCGTAATTGATGTAATCGATATTTGGAGTAATAAAAATTAAGTCACTTTGCATACAATTTATAAAAATGAATTTATATGTTGTGTTTTTATGCATTAATTTACGTCAGTTAATAACTGACGCATGTTACCTATATGATATATGTATAAGTAAACACTTTTTTCACTTTTTTATGAAATATTGTAATTTATAAACAATTTTGAATGAAGTGTTTTCCATGATAATCAACCTAATATTTTAGATTTGTTTAATGTAATAAATAAATAAATTTAATACTACCCCACTCCAGCCAAGGCCGAACCGTAATTATTATAGTTTAGTTGCACAGCACATGGTCTGATACAATTAATTATTATTATCAGACATATATTTGTTGTGCATCAGGTATCGATTTGCGTCTTGCGTCATTGATACCTGACACGTGTCACTTGTCACATAACATTACTACGATGTTAACAGTCTTTAAATCATCATAACATCTAATTGTTTCATATAGAGATTTTGAAGAGTATTCTGAAGTGATTCAGAGTACATCTAACTTTGTATTAATATAATTTTAGGACGGTGATCCTATAACAGTGTTTCCTGAGCGTCATCTACAACTAACAGCAATAGGTGACTTATTATTAACATTACATATTACAAAAAAAAAATATAAATAAAAGAAGCGGGGATTTATGATTTGGTATTACCATATCCTTATTCTTGACTATTTTTCTTTTCATTCATTAACTCTTAATAATAATGTCATATCTCAACGAAGATTGTCTCAGAATTGTTTTTATTGAATTGAAATATGATCTAAAATCTTTATATTCATGTATTTTAGTAAATAAGTTCTGGTACTATGTAGCTATACCAATATTGTGGAATAGAAACTTTGATGACACTGAAATTTCATCTAATTCTAAACTTTATAATACAATAATTTATTTGTTACCATCCTATTCAAAGATGTTATTAATTAATAATATTGATAATGAAAATATTACCTTTTCAAATCGATCATTATTTAATTACATTAATATTTCTCCCCAAGTTCCATCATGTTTTATCAAGAATATGATAGAAACTCTAATTAAAAAGGAAGATAAATATGGTTTATATAAAAGAAATTTACTAGAACGAGAAGTTTATAAGTTATTTATCAGTAATTGTAAAGATATCAAATGTTTTTATTTGAATACAACACAACATTTATATCAATTTCCAGGTGCATTAACTTGTTTCTCCCAGATCTGTGTCTTAACAATTAATATTCTTAATGTATCTTCAACAATATTATTTGGAATGTCAAAAATTTGTAAAAATGTTGAGGATCTAACAATACTATATTGTGATGGAGATATTCCAGGATTAAATAGATTTATTGATGTTCAAACAAAATTGAAATCATTAAGATTAGAATTTAATAATGTAAAAAAACAATGTAAAGAATTAAGTGACGTGATAGGAAGAAAAGCCATTACACTTCAAGAAGTTGAAATAAGTTTGACTGAGAATTCACTTTCGCCTAATTTTTTTCCATCATTAATAAATCTACGATGTTTAAGACTTCATAATAGTAAAATACTTTATGATGGGAGTGTAGAAATGAAAGAATGGGAAAAATATTTATCAATTTCTTCTTTCCCAAATCTTCAACATCTTGAAACTACATATTTACCATTTTATAATGATTATATGTTAATTGAAAAATCTAATGGTAAGATTTTAGAAATCAATATATCTCAAGAACCAGATTCTATTTATACAAAAAAATTAATTAATAGTGTTGTTAAATATTGTCCAAATCTTGAAAGATTAACTATAGAAATTGAATTTGAAAATTTGGATGATATTAAAGAAATTTTTTTAAATTGTAATCAATTAAGAATGATAAATCTCTCATTATATAATGAAAATAATTTTAATTGTGATAAATTCTTTGAAATTTTGTTAAAATATTCACCAAAAACTTTATGCAAAATTTACTTTAGTGAAGAATGGATTTTTACTATTAATGGATCAAAATCTTTTTTTGAAAATTGGAATAATTGGAACGCTGAGACTTCATTTGCATTTTATAAAGTTCCACTTACAGATGAACATAATAAAGTATTATTAGCCATTTCCAATTTTATTATAATTATGACTTAATTGTCTTAATTGGAAGAAAAAAAAATTCATTTACTTTTACAAAAAAAATACTAGTTGTCAGATTAACTAGTACTGATACTGAAAAAAAATAATGAATCCCTAAAATTTCTACCTTTAAATGTACATATACTAAGGCGAAATTGCCGAAACCTATCGATATTGGTGAAACACCACTGCACTGCTAGTTAGTTCTAATCAAAAAATTTTGACGCTCCAATGTATATTCTTTACTTGGAGGAATATTATCAAAGTATATTACCGATACTCTTAAGAGTCTTAATTTATTCTTAATATAAATAATATAAAAAAAATGAATAATTTTTACGCAGGCCGTTGCAACGCTTACCAAAAAATTTTCGATAACATGACTTGACGAATTTTATTGGTCAGATATATTGTGACATTTATCTTAGAAAAATTTTCACATGTAGTTTTCAATAAAAAAACGTTTATTATAGTTTGATACGAGTTTTTTTCATGGTTTTTATGACACCATTTACCATTTTATCATTTTGTTGACATTTTCACGGTTGTTAATAAAAAAAATTTATTTATAAAATCTTACAATAAAAACAATAAAATTATAAATGTTATAAATGAAATAACGTAAATAACTATATAAACAAAAATAAACAAAATATAAAGAAATAAAAATTAAATACTTATCCAATATTCAATCAAATTTTACAATCTGAATAATGATCTGAAATTAATCGATAATTTTCAGAATTTTTTGGTGTTAAACTGCTATTATAGGTCTCTTGAGAATCTTTAATATTCTTAAGCTCATTTTTGTCTTTTAATTTATTTTCTCTTATCTTTTCGCACTCCTTTATTTGATTATAAATTTCACTAAAAAAACCTACACAATCACTTTCATCATAATCAATAGTTTCTTCAATATTTTCAAGATAAATATCTTCCCTATCTTTATTATCACCTTCATCATCTCCATAATCATCATCTTTGTCGTCATCACCATTTTCATCATCTTTATCATCTTCAACTTTATTAATCTTAAAATTTTCCAAAGCATCTCTAAAATTTCTATAATAAGTACTATTATTATTATCGTTGTTTTCTTTATTATCCTCCAAACTATCAAACATTATATTATCCTGCCATTTTGCTAATATAAGAAACAATTCTTTAGCAGTTGGTCTATTTTCTATTTCGGGGTCCCAACACCTTGTTATTAAATCTGCAAATAATTTTGGTATGTCTTTAGAAATCCTTGGTCTAATCCCATTACATATGTCAACCATTAGTAAATGATCATAAGAAGAATCATAAAAAGGAGCTTCTTCAGATAAAAATTCATTCATTATTATTCCGAATGAATAAATATCTGCTGCTTTTGTATATGGATGTTGATTACGTAAAACTTCTGGTGCCATATAAGGTATTATTCCACGTATTTCATCCGATAGCTTTTCATCATTAACTGGTCGACACAATCCTAAATCACTAATATATGCATGTATATTATAATAAAAAACCGAGTCATCTTCCCTGCTCTGTATATCTCGTTCATTACTAAAAAATAATATATTTCCTGAATGGAAATCTTTGTGAACTTTTCCAGCATTGTGAATTTCTAATAGGCCTCTTGCAATTTCTACTAAAATATTAATTTTTTCTTTATAATCTAATTCGGATTTATTAAGATTTTTTAAATCCCCTCTATCACAATAATCTAAAACCATCATGTAATTATTTGTACTGGGATCCTGTGTTATTCCACGGCATACAATAACATTTTGAATAAAAATCTGAAGATGAGAACCGACCTAATGTAAGTAATAAAAATGAAGAAAATTAATAATAATCTTAAATAATAAACCTAAATAATTCTTTTTAATCTTATTTACCTCATTTAAAAATTCGGAACTTAAGTTATTATTTCCTAAACTTTTTAACACCCATTTTTTGTTCGTTATCTTATCCCATTTTTGATTATCTATATCCCAACAATTGATAAATCCTTCAGGAAAATCAGCTGAATAAATTTCACCAAACCCACCTTTAGTAATATACTGTAAGTAACATTATGGAATTTTTCAAAAGTTATCCATTCAATACAATTTGTATAATGTGTTGCTTCAAGTTGTGATTTCTGTATAAATTCGTCAATAATTTTATTTCCACTAGTCCAAAATTTAAAATTTTCCTTCAATCTTTTAGCATTACAAGGTTGACACCATTTTTCTCCAGTGCCGGGTTCATTACATTCTCCACATATTCCATATACTTCTTTCCTTTTTTCTAGGTCTTCCATATAAATAACTTTATTCTCTTCATGTTTAATAATTGGATGACTATATTCGACAAAAAGTCCTTCTTGTAAGCCTTTCTTATAAATAACTTTATTCTCTTCATGTTCGGTAATTGAATGAGTGTCTTCAACATAAGGGTTACCTTCTTCCAAACCTTCCATATGACTCATTTTTATCTCTTCTGATTTAGTGATTGGATCGATAATGGTTACATGTTCCTTTTTTTTTAAAAAAAAAAAAAAAAGTAAACGATAATTATAAAAATCAATCTTATTATTAAAATATTAATGATAAAATAATTATTTTAAATTCTTAATTATATGAAATTCATTTTTACATGATAATACTCAACATTTTTCCATAAATTCTTCGAGGATTCTTCCTTTGATATTTCCATATTAATAAATTATAAATTAGTAAAGTTCTAGAGATATTTTAATTAAGAAAATCATATATACTGAGTTGACTAAATAAATAAATATTTACAATATTTATGTTGTGATCAGGTCACAAATAATTGTGTAAATGATCAAATGTCGCAATAGGCGCTGTGAAATTAAATTTACCGTTGTAACACCAACAATAAAATTCTACCCACGTGACCGATGAATTTTTGTGAATATTTTTAGGTCACGTGGGAGGTAGAAATACGATCGATTTTAAATTTTTGATTATATGGCTGGGGATACTGCATCTCTAAAAATAATGTAATACGATTTTAAATTTTTGATTATGTTGCTTAGAACATTTCATCGAAACACATTTAAACTAAATAGTGTTGTGGGCAAATTTATGAGTCTAGTCTTCTAATTCCCAAAACCTCTGTGAAATTTAAAACATGGCGATATTTGATGAAACTTACCTAATTGTCCCAAATAATCTGAGATGATTTAATCAATTTAAACTATTATTAAATAAATAAATAAATTTAAAAAATCAATAATAAAAAGCATCAATTTAACTGATTTATTGTGATCAAATAAATTAGTAGTTTGATCGATCGGACCAAGTTGTATTACGAAAAAAAAAAATTGTCAAAATTTTCAGCAAATGGTTCAATGTGAGATAATAATTCAAATTATTGGTGCTGCTCTAATTAATATATTTGACAAGTTTATCGCCATTTCCAAATTAGCATCTTTAAATAGTTCTAAATAATAATTATATAATTATAACAATTTTTATATGAATAACCAATCAGGATCAAATATTTGAACATTACATATATGACACTATTTATTTAAAAATATTCATTTACTATATCTACAAAAGTAATTCATCTAAAATTAAATAGATCTCTAAATAATTTATATCGAAAATCTTTAATCACACCATCATCTTTTTTATATTTATTAATTAGTTTTACGTAATCTTCTCTTTCATAAATGGGATTAGATGTAAATATGGTAAGTGCAGGTCTACCTCTCCAATTTTCAAAAAATTCTTCCAAAGTTTTCAAAGTTAATACAAATTGTTCAAAAAATCTAATTTCTCTTAAATTAGTTGATGATGATCTAATTATTATTTTCAATAATTCTTCTCCATATTCATAATTTTTTTTAAATTCTTTAAAATATGGTATAATTAATAAAGACTTTAATTTTCGACAAACTTTTAATAATTTTTCAAATTCTATGAAATGTCGCTCTGAAGGCGAAAACGCAAGCGATAATCGTTCAACTAAAGGACAATGTTCATGAATTTTACGTATTAAAATTAGAGAATCTTCATTAAAATTATCTTCCTCGAATAAATAATCATATTCTAATAAAATTTCCCTAAGATTTCCTCCACTATTTTCAATCATAATAGAAACTACATCTAATGAAATATAAAATAATTCAAGGACCTCAAGATCACGATATACTGATGTTTTAAGTTGTTCTTGAATAATAAAATTGAAATCTTCAATTATTAACGTTTTTAATTTATGAAATTTTGGAAGCAACTTCATTAATAATATGTGTTCAAAATCCTCAACGTATGAAAGGATAATCTTTAAATGATTGATATTATCAACATTTTTTTCTAATGCAAGAAGAACTTTTTCATAAGGATCTTCTTCAGTAAAATAATCTTCATCAAAATCATCCTCCCATTCAAAATATTTTAAATTTCTCTGAACTTCAATTAATTTAGCAATTCCATAATTAGCTATTACAACATTATTAATAATGGTTAACCTCTGAATATTTTGACAAATAAATGCTAATCCATAAAAGTATGAAGATTCAATATATGTGTCACATTTTAATTCACAAAGTGTTTCGAGATAAGCTTTAGCTTCCGGGAAGTTAAATATTTGATGTTTAAGTGATATCATATTCAAATATTTCAACTCTGAACGTTTTCTAATCATAATATTATAAAATTCTTGTTGTAAAAGAAACTGCTTAAAAGTTGATGCTGTTCCGATAGAAATTATATTATTAATAACTTTTACATTTATACTTTTACAGAAAGACAAATAATCAAATGTGATTGATTGGTTTGAAATTTGAGTTCCTTCTCTTGTTAAGAATTCTTTAATATCATTGGACAAATAAGAAGTGATAATCGAATATAAAAAATTTTTATTGGCATAATTAATATTATAGCGCCATGGATCTTTCCATAAAATTGGAACAGCAGTTTCACACCAAAGTCTATTAATCATTAGACATGAAAAGAGTGATTTTGAATCTTCTTGTAATTCTTCAAAAATCAAATAAAGAATATCTCTATTGAATTCAGGCATTCTTTTACCAATAAATGAGAACAAGTTTGAATATTTTTAGAAGAAAAATTTGTCAACAGGAAAGGAATAAAACTATGAATGTAAACTAAATTTGTATAACCACGCATTCCATGTGATTGTAACGCCAATAGTGTTTCACAACAAAAAAAATCTTAGTAGATCACGTGACACACGGCGAGATATAAAGGTTGAGAATAACTATTATTAAGGGGAAGAAATTTTCTAACATTTTTATGAGAAGCATGCATTTAGTAATCGTATATGCATTATGGCCAAATTCATATGAATTGTCACGTAATCTTAGTAAAAATAAAGGTACGTGATCAATATGCTACAAAAAAATCGATCAGGTACAGTGTTATATTAGCGTTATATTACATAACCTAAAAAGGAGAGCAGGGGGATGGAAATTACAGAATTACAGGGACAACACAAATTGTCCATGGCCATACCTACGCTTCGCTCCGGACAAGTAAGTAAATTAATATAGCAATTCAGAATTTATATTAACAATTGCATACGTAGTTAAATAAGTATTAAAGAGTCTTAACTAATAACCTTAAATTAAATTTATTCATATGTTGATATATATAGTTATTATAAAATGTCGCTAACATGATAATTCATATATAATTAAATTTTAAGTGCATCCTTAATATAATTCACTTAAAAGAGTTTAATTAAGTAATAACGAATTAACTAAGATTGTGCCTGCATAATTATTGGATCCAATAAATGAAGACTTCTTTAATATAATAGTTATTTCACGGGGAGTCATGATATTATGCGACACGTGAATAACTCTTTTATCTCATGCCAGTGATGATATCATCAGAAAAATTACAGGCATGAATATATTACAGGCATGAATATCAAAAAAATTCACTTGCAACCAATTAGTAAACATGAGAAAAATACTTAAATATACAAGAAATATTAGATATTATTTTTGGCTTTAAATTCTAAAAATTTCATCAATTCTTTTTAATTTCGTGCTATAAAGAAAAAAAAAAGTTCCATAACGTTCTCTATGGCCTTATATTTAAAAATATATATCTAGCATAGGAACGCATTTAAAATCTTCAATTACTCCAATGCTTTTATATTTGTCGATCAACTCCATATAATCTTCTCTTACATAAGTGTGATCAGCTGTTTGTATGGAAAGTGTGGGCCGGCCTTTCCACTTTTCAAAGAATTCCTCCAAGTTTTTCAAAGAAAATTGAAAATCATTGAAAAATCTAATTTCTCTTAGACTAGTTGGTGCCGACCTAATTAATATTTTTAGTAATTCATTTCCAGTTTCTTCTCTATCAGAATTATGTATAAATAATAATAATAATGATTTTAGATTTTGGCAAGCTTTTAATAATTTATCAAATTCAATAAAATATTCTGATGAAAATGTAAGTGATAAATATTCGATTAAAGGACAATTTTCATAAATTTTACGAATATAAACGAGAGAATCTTCATTAAAATTAACTTCATAATCGTAATTATTATAATATCTTAATGAAATTTCCCTAAGATTTCCTCTACTATTTTCAATTATACTAGAAGCTGCACTTAATGAAATATAATCTACATTAAAGACCTCAAGTTCATGATAAATTAATTTGTATTCATTAATAAAAATAAAAACATTAGTAATTATTAATGTTTTTAATTTATAAAGTTTTGGAAGTGTCTCTTGAAGAAATTGGTATTCACAACCTTCAATAAATTGAAAGAGCAGTATTAAATGATTAAGGGAACTTGCATTTTTTGTTAATGCAAGAAAAATTTCATCATATGGATCCCCAATATATTCTTCGTAACCAAAATTATCTTCCCATTCAAAATATTTTAAATTTTTTTGAACTTCTATTAATTTAACAATTCCATGATTAACTGATACTCCTTCATTAGTAATAATAATTCTATGTATATTTTGACAGATACTAGCTAATCCATAAAAGTATGAAGAATCAATAGATGTGTCACATTTTAATTCACAGAGTGATTCAAGACGAGACTTAGCTTCTGGAAAATAAAATACTTGATGTTCAATTGATCTAATATTCAAATATTTTAATTCAGGACATTTTCTAATTATGAGACCGTAGATTTCTCTTTGTAAAATAAATTGATTATATGAGCTCGAGGATCCTACAGAAATTATAATATTCAAAATATCTACATCAATACTTTTACAAAAAGATAGATAATCAAATGAAATTGATTGTGGAGGTTGTCTTGTTAACAATTCTTTAATATCGTTAGGTAAATAAGACATAACAATATAATATAAAGAAACTTTATCAACATAATTAATAGTGTAGTTCCAAGGATTCCTCCATAGAATTGGAATTACATTTTCACACCAAAGTCTATTAACCGTTAGGCACGAAAAGAGAGATTTTGAATCTTCATGCAATTCTTCAAAAATTAAAAAAAGAATATCTTTATTAAGTTCAGGCATTTCTTTTATCCAACAAACAAAACAAAAAAATTGTAAAATGAAATATTTAGAAGTGACAGTTTTTAAAGGTTACAGAAAAAGAATTTAAAAGGGCATAAATTATGAATGAAGACTAATTTATATAATAAAACAGGAGCGCCCAACTAGATTCGTCTGTGCAACTATAACGTTGATCAAATAATGTTTCACAGCAATAAAGATAATTTAATTAACAAAATAAATACATATACTTTTTATATATCCATTATATTTTTTTTAAAAAAAAGAATTTCGATCGGAAATGGTCGCGTGAGCGAAAGTATCAAATTTCCTAAATTACTCAGCATCCAGAACTATCCAATATATATATTATAAGTAGTAAAAATGAGGTTTTTGGCACATTTCGTCCAAATGAACCTAGGAGGGTATTGCAAAAATTACATATAGCAAATTATAATGACATTTACTTGTAAGCCTAAGAAATCCAATTTGCCTTCTTACCTTTTCATTCTCTTTGAAATCGTTTGTTTCCTAGAAGTAAAAAAAAAAATTTCTACTTTGGCACATTCCTATTTGAAACCCATTTGGCTTCCAATCTGGATAACAAAAATTTCGCATATAGTTCTCAAATTCTGGATTGCAAGTTGCCTTCCAATAGCATGCTCAACTATAAACAAGTGGTATAAGAAATAAGGCACGCTCCCAATAGTATATCATAATGGCAGCACTAGCTGGAAAAACAAGCGTGAGGAGGAGCGGATACGCAGTTCGACAGGAGAATATTATTAGCAGAAGCATAAGCCATTTAGGGCGATGCAGATGCTAATATATACTTTTGCGACCATATTCTAGTGTATGCTAATAAATGAGGCATGAAAATAAGGTTTACGATAGGCGGAGCGTAGCGGACCTCTGTGCAAAGTGAAGCGAAGCACATGTAAACAAAACATTTAAGTATATAATGTTTGCAACCTCCTTTGATCAAAGATCTTAAGGAGAAAAAGCTTTTCCAATTATTTCTATACATCAACTTGAAAAAATATTTCACTAAACAGTTGGCCTATCTTCCTTTACCTTTGGTACTGCGTGAGGGCCTGAATTTTTGATGCTGATAAATTCTCTAAAACGATACTTACCTGCATGCTTTTTACAAGCGCCATATACAGAGGAGTTAATTTACCGCATTCAATACAGGGAACTCGATTAGGTGAATTCCGGTGAACTTTACACCCTTCTGGGCGATAACATTCTTCATTGCAAACTGCACCACTTCGTAGGATATAGGGACAATGATAAAATCCCATAGTATCTTTTTTGAATATATATCTAACTCTAATTAACTGAATAAATAATTTTATTTTAAACTTTTTTTCTAATACTATATAACCGTTAAGAAAAATATGAGTGGAATTCTTGGTAGTACTATCACCGCGCATTAGGAAGTTTATTTGAAAAACTTCTTCCAAGCTGGAGAGACCTGACGGATAATTACGAACACCTATTTATTTTTTCATACCTCTACTGCTATACGCCTGTACCTTTACCTGGGAACTTAAAGAGATGCTTCCAGGTATCCAGACTTGATTTTCCAGAATATAATTGTAATACCTCAGCTCAGTAATGCGCGGTCTCAACAATCCAAGCTTGGATGCCAATACTTTGTACAAGATGGGAATTATTCAATGTTACGTGACAAATGTAAAGACTTGATTTATAATACAGATAAAGAAATAAATACAATTATGGACTTTTTTTCTATGTGTTATCCTGAATTTTTCATTGTAATAAAATATTTTTTATAGAAAAAATCAATGCATGAATTTTATTTATTTAATCTTTGAATAGCAATTAATTATCCACTAAATACATCTTTAATTTGGATTCCACGTCTAAATGTAATTCTAACATCTACATAATGTGTCTGATTCATATTTAGATAAATGACTTTAGATCTGATCTGATCTTATACTTGGGGCAACATACGTGAAGCTAACTGAGTTGCTGTTGCACAAAAAATATCAATCAATGCATACAGGTGCCTTTCTACATTTGCTCAGATTATTCACTCTAGAAAGTGCTCTTCTGCTCAAATTTATTTGTCGACGAGCCGATCGGTGAGACATAATTCGAACTCTTGGTAGTTAGAATCTTCGTTGTCCTCTCCAAATAGATCCTCTTCCTGTAGATCTTCCTCTTTTTTTTGGTATGCTCTTCTTAAAAAGTCAGCAAGATGTTCTAAAGGAGTGATATTTTCCTCTGCAAAAAAATAAATTGTTAAAAAGTATTATCGTAGTAAAACAATAATAAATAAATACTTACTTTTTGCTTGATTAATATGTGTCTTGAACCAGATTTCTTTTCGAAAATCTATTATGCAATATATAGTAACCTTTAATACAATAACTAGTTATATTCAAAAATAATAAACAACAAACCTCTTCCGTTTTTATTGAGAACTGCCCACTGTTCTTCTAAACCTTCAAAACAAGAAGGAATTTCGGGTATTATGTCTTTCAAAATATTGTTCAAGGGAGTGTCTTCAGAAGTATTGTTCGAGGATGAGGTACTACAAAAGAAGCCGTGAATAAAAAGTTGGTATATCAGATGGTATAATAATATGCTTTGGCTTTATTTATCTAATAATACCTGAGGAGTTGTATAAGTAAATGAAAAATAACTAATATAAAAATGATCAGAAGCCACAGAAAGGATGATAGATTGATAAAAGGAAGTGAAAGAAGGAAACAGCAAATATAAATGATATTCAATTTTTTTTTTTTTTTTTTTTTTTTTTTGATAAGAATGAGATGAGTAAGAAGAATAATCAGTCAATCAGTGATGAAGTGCATTTATATATGACGCGCTAGATATGGTAGACATGTGATAAGTTACGTTGGTGTGGTGAACATCGCAGATGATTATCACGTTCCAGGTTGGTTGGTGTCTGCGAAAAAAAAAACATGGTTATTGATTATAAGTAGAGATCGAAACTTTTGGATGTTTGATCAATAATTCCTTAATTTTTTCGTATCCTTTCTGAAATACAATTTCCGGTTTTTGATCATACCATATACTTCGAGAAGAAAGATTCCTTTTTGCTTATCATGATTAACGATGTCCTCGAGTTTTTGACGTCTTTATACCAGCTGGTGCTATGAAACGATGCTGAACTCCTTACATCTCCAATGCAATTCGATGTTTTTGGAAGAAAGCATTAAGCTCTAATCCATTCAAGAAAGGAGGGCGATACTCAATATCGGCTCCTCATGAAGAATTTCCTTAGCTACAGTATCTGGATGCATGTAGTCTGTAATTTGCGATTTTTCTTAGATTCCAATTCCTTTTCATATTCAATAATTTATTTTTTTTTTGCATTCTGAGCCTTGATCTCAATAATTATAGCCTCAATACTCTCAAGATGGTCTGGCTGTTTCAAACTAAGATGCTTTAATTTACTATATGGTCCTCAAAATCAGCATAATCTTTTCTGATAGAATTTATAAACTCAGCTTTTCTCGGATTTAAGCTTGGCATTTTCAGCGGCTTTCCTTAACCGAAGCTTAACTGTTTTTTCTTGTTTTAATAAATCAAGCTCGGATGACATTCTTTGAGAATGTTTTATACATGACGGGAATTATTCAAAAGTTCGTTAGTATAGTGTATATAAGACACGACATGTTACTGAAAGTAACAAATAATTAGGTTATACCGGCTGATCGTGACCAATGTTGACGATTTTTGTCCAAGAAAAATTTTTATTAATACATGCGGAAAACAAGTACAAAGCTCTGGACCTTGCCCGTGATACATGACGAAGTTTCTACATTTCTATCCTAAGCCCTATCTGTCCCTAAATTCTAATTCGACTTTCCTGCGATGTTGCTTAATGACTATACCCTCTTTACTCCACTTTGAGAAGCTTTAACCGGCTTCTGTGCCTCCAGTAACCATACAATATGCCCGAGGACCTTTTCCACTTTAGCTTGTAAATTCTCATCTTTATACACGACAGTCACCGGTTCCGATAGCTTAAACGAAGGCTTTCCCTCATCGAACATTCCATAAAGTACCATTCGGAAACATCGGTAACAATTCTAAACACCCTATCTACGTCCCGCCCATTATCGATGTCTTCGGCTTTACGTTTACGTGACAAAGTTTGATTCCATCTGCACGGATGCCTGAGCAAATCCCTTCATAAAATCTTCCTTCTTAAATTCGATTATACCAATGATCCTGCCGGTTGAGTGACACTCTATCGCATAATCAAGGTCTCCTTGCCCATTTCGATCTCTATAAGTTTTCCGGTATGAGCTTGAAATTATCTTTGTAAAACGAGACCCGGAAGCCAGATAGCTGTAAGAATAAATAGTTTTCGTTGCCTCATTCGCCTTGTTGAGGGGAGTAACCTCTCGACGAAGTTTTATTTCTGCGATTAGGTGCTCAATCACAGCCTTGGACTTATCGTTATTTAGGTCCGCAGAACCACATGAAAAAGGAGGGAACACGTGTCTGGATTTGGGTCATTGCTAATACCATAAAGCTGGCACACTTTTGGGAACGACCAAGCTGAGAAAGGTTTTGATGGCGTCTCGATAAATACAGTAAACTTGAGATTTTTATTTGACACGAATATGCGGAGGATTCCACGAAGATCTTGATCGTTCCGAGGCGAATTTTTCTCCATCATTCATGAAGTTGAGATCCGCCCATCACTTTCAAGTGCGGGTGGTTGATACATCTTACGTATATAATCTTTGAGGCCTTCGAGAGTCGCATGTTCGATATTTGCAGTCCACTTATTTTGCTTTCGTTTCGGGTAAACGACGACGTCGACGTCTGTAATGTGAAGACGGTTAGAAAAAACAATATAAACCTCTCGACCTTTCCCATTATTTAATACATACCGTGTGTGAACTTGTTGAGTAATGCTTGCAACGAGGCGACTTGCTCAAGTAATTCCTGTTCACGGCTCGAAGTGGCGGTTGACACGGGCGGTTCGACTAAGACATGAACATGCTCCTCGACCGGCGAATCAGGAAAGTATTTCGAAATCTTTTTTATTGCTAACAGCTCACCGTTTTCCTGAAGTGAGAGAATGCTTATGGGATCGACATGATCGCCAGGAATTTCTACTTTCCATAGCTTGAGTTCGTCAGCCTCTACACCATGAAAAGTTATGTTTTTCCGCTTTAATAACTTTCTTGAGGTAGCTAACAAGCTGGTCCCTATCAATATCAACAAGAAAAGCGTTCGCGGTCGTATTTCCTTTGACGAAAGTGATAGACAGCGACTTTTATAGTATTTTTTGCGAAATATTATTGGTGTACGTGAGGACAAAGTGATAAAAAAAACCATTAATATTGAGATAGGGTATATGATCGTGTTTCACAGACCTGCCGTGTGATCCATTATTTTGTAACACGAATGCAGTGAATCAAGTGATCATCACTCCGTAACAGAGTGAAATTAATTCAGAACGCTTTCTTGAATAGCCAGAGAAATGATTTGTAATATTTTTATTGTATATATCATGAAATAAAAACGTCACCGGAAGCGGACAATAATACATAAAAAATTGTGAATAGTTCGCTTTACATGATATGAATAAAATACTAATTATCTTTGCTTAGTACCTCTGCAATGGCTTGTTCTAGTTTTAGTAGTAATCAAGTAGTATATCAATTGGATCCATCCCAGTGTGTCTTGTTTCTTATACTACTTTGCTTAAAGTTGAGCATGCTATTGGAAGGTAACTCAAATGGGTTTCGAATAGGAATGTGCCAAAGTAGAAATTTTTTTTACTTCTAGGAAACAAACGATTTCAAAGAGAATGAAAAGCAGGAAGGCAAATTGAATTTCTTAGGCTTACAAGTAATATTTCGCTATGTGTAATTTTTGCATTATCCAGGACGAAATGTGCCAAAAACCTCATTTTTATACTACAGTCAAACCTTTATATAACGATATGTCGGGACATATATGAAATTTTTAGAAAATATCGTTATCAAAAAGTTATACCGATATTTATATGTCTCACATATAGCGGAAAAATAAAATTTATCGGTATATCGTGTTTTTAATGGTATATCGAATATCGGTATATCGAAGTCAGACTGTACTTACTGTATAATCTGAAATATCTGTCAATCAGAAGTCAGAACATTTTGACCAGATCATTCAATTAAGCAATCCAAACATGTGATCAAATTATTGACTCTTGATCGCAAATAAATTTTTTTCCAATAAATATAAATGGCATATCAGTAAATATTGGAAATTTATATTTTTAAATCAAATTAGATTTTTAAGTATCCTGTCGATGAAGCAAAGAATTCTGAAGAATAACTATAAAAGCCGAACGAGGAAAGTTTTTCTTGGATTAAATACTTTACTATATATATTCTTGTTGTTTGAAATATTCGCATTTAAATCTCAAGCATAGTAGCATTTAATTTTTCCTCGAGAATAGGGCATCGATTTGCGTCAGGTGATAACTGACGTGCGCCACTTGGCATGTAACCCACGTAACGTCGTTAACGTTAATGTATAATTTGTATAATTAAACATTAAATTTTCTTATTGTCCGAAACGTTAACAAAGGACTTTTAATTATACTCAAAAGCATGCAATGTCTGTCCGTCACGCCGAGTGTATGCCCAATGAAATTTTAGGATCAGGTGTAGTAACAATAATTTTTACATAGCAACAGAAAAATAAAATTATGACAAATGAAATTTTAGGATCAACAAAATAACAAAAAAACTAAATTATTAAAAATTCACGTTAATTATTTTTTTATAAATTATAATAAAATTTTTAAAATAATAAATATCATTCGCTTTCTAAAGTGTAAATTAATCGTTGCTTCCAAAAATTAGATAAAATAAAGTGTGATCCTCTAAATCGTAGCTTTGAACCAATTATTTATCTTATACATTTTTTTTAACTTTAGCGATGATACATTTTTTAACTGTACATTTATGTATAACTTATTGTGATATACAAATTTATTTATAGAATAAAAAATTAGTTTATTATAAATACCTGAGTCAGGTATCAATTTACATCTGACGCAAATCTTATTCATATTTATTAAGTACTATATAAAAAATACAGGTGATAAAATTAACTAAAATGAAGAAAATGTGACTAAGATATAAAATCTTTAATTACTCCTTTATTTTTATATTTTTTTATTAGTTTCATATAATCATTACTTTTATAAATATCACCAGTTGTATATATAGAAAGTGCATTTAGACCTCTCCATTTTTCTAAGAATTCTTCCAAACTTTTCAAAGGGAATTGAGAATTTCCATAAAATTTGATTTCTCTTAGATTATTTGGCGTTGATCTAATTAATATTTTCAACAATTTTTTCCCAGTTTCTTCGTTTGTATTTATTCCATCAATATTTAATATAATTAATGATAATGACTTCAAATATTTACAATCTTTTAATAACTTTTCAAGTTCAGTTAAATGTTCATCTGATGATAAACATAATAGTGACAAATTTTCAATCAAAGGACAATTTTCATAAATTTTGCGAATAAAAATGAGAGATTCTTCTTCAATATCATCACAATCATATTCATAATATTCATAACTTAATGGAATTTCCTTGATATGTCCTCCGCTATTTTCAATTATACTAGAAGCTTTACCTAATGAAATAAAATCTATATTAAAGATCTCTAGATCACGATAGATCATCTTATTTAATTGATTTTCAGAAGAAATTATATGAAAATCACCAGTAATTATTAATGTTTTTAATTTATGAAGTTTTGTAAGTACATCTTGTAGGGTTGTGTGTTCATAAACTTCAATAAAATTAAATGACATTATTAAATGATTAAGAACATCTGCTTTTTTTTCTAATGCAAGTAAAATTTCTTCATAAGGATCTCCTATAAATTCTTCATTTTCAAAATCATCCCTCCATTCAAAATATTTTAAATTCTCTTGAATTTTGATTAATTTAACCGTTCCAACATTAACTTCCAAGCATTTGTTTATAATGATGAGCCTTTGTATAGATTTACAAATACGCGCTAATCCATAAAAGTGTATAGAATCAATAGAAGTATCACATTTTAATTCGCAAAGTGATTCAAGACAAGCCTTAGCTTCAGGAAAATAAAATATTTGATGTTCAATTGATTCAATATTCAAATACTTCAATTCAGGACATTTTTTAATCATGAGACTGTAAATTTCTTGTTGTAAAAGAAATTGATTATATGAATCTGAAGAACCTATAGAAATTATATCATTCAAAATATCTATATTAATACTCCTGCAAAAAGATAAATAATCAAACAAAAGTGATTTGTGTGAAATTGAAGGTAATTCAATCCCTTGATTTATTAAGAATTCTTTAATACCATCAGATAGATAGAAAGCAATAGTTGTAAACAAATAACATTTATTAAAATAAATAATATTATAACGCCAAGGATCTTTCCATAGAATTGGAATAACAGTTTCACACCAAAGTTTATTAACCATTAAACTTGAAAAGAGAGATTTTGAATCTTCTTGAAATTCTTCAAAAATCAAAAAAAGGATATCTTTGTTTAAATTAGGCATTTTTCTATTCAATAATAATCTGTGTTTACAATAAAAATATTTTTTAAAAGTGATAAATTTTACGGTATTTAAATATTAATTACAAAAGAGAAAAATTGAATGAAATCTAAATTTATATAATAAGACGTCGGAGTCAAACCTTCACAAACTCCGGCCAAATTGGATTATTCCGTACGACTATTACGCTGATCAAATAATGTTTCACAACAATAAGGGTCATTAATGGTGACACAAATATTAATTTTCTTTAGAATACATACGTGAACGATTATTGATCGAAAAAAATATTAGTATTTAATCGATCATGTGATATATTTGGTTGGATTTACCCGACACTTTTATAATTAAAATTCCACCCCACGTGACCGGTGACATTTAAAGGGATGTGAAAAAAATAATTTTGTGAAGCAAAAAAAACCAAGTCCCTCAGATACTGTAAATATGAAAACGCGGTGGGGTGTGATGCCGGCGATGAATTTTACAAAATCACGTGGGGTGGAAAAAGTGTCGGTGATGCAAATGTATCGTTCTTATACGTGTACGACATACTATCTTATACGACCTAATATTGTGTGACATATACGTCGTATAAGGATATAGCACCTGATCGTATAAGAACGATACATTTGCGTCGGTGATACTGGGGTGGTTGGATGAATATCACGTGATCGAGGATCATTTATCGTTGGACTGGATAGGGATTCTAATTTTGACTAATCGCGATTTATCGAATCTCAAGATTCGATTTAAAAATTCGATTTTCGGTTTCGATTAATCGATTCTAACCGATATTATGTACCATAAAAATCATCACAATTTGGACGATCATGGTTTTTACGGAAAATCGAATTTTTTTTATTCTTTTAATATTTACATCATTGTCACTGGTTAATTCTGGTTAGTAAATTTTGACCTTGAAAATGGTCAATTTGGCCTTGGAGTAACTAATAATCATAAAATTTTATTCAATAGGCCAAATCGACCACTTTCTAAGTCAAATTGACCACTTTTAACCATTAGAAATAGTTTCGCTTAAGCAAAGGCCTTTATGCAGTAACGTTACACAAAATTTGACTACATGGCTAATAGTATTTACTTATAAACGCGTGTATTCCTTATTGATTGGTATCAGTTTTATACCAACTTGTTACCAAAAAAACAAGTCGAAAACTGTTTTCTAGGTTACACGAAGTTAAATCAGGCCGAGCTTTAATGCCGGCCGGAATTAAAATTTTATTAATCGTTAAACACTTAAATTTTTTTATATTATTTTAGGCCAAACATCAATGATGGAAACAACTGACTAGGACCATAAATGGTCATAAAAATGAAAAAATTGCTTAGGCGTCAGATTCGATTTTTTCATGCGATTTTCGATTAATCGATTCAGAATCGATTTTCGATTAATTCGACTATAGCAGAATCAATTCCAATCCCTAGGACTGGATAATTTCAGATTTTTCAATACTTATTTTGGTCCGAATTGTGAATTTTGATCGATTAATTGAGCCCGAATAATGATCAAGCATGTTTGGCTCGATCGAATTCACTCATTGACTATGTGTAATATTTACAAAGGTTAAGATCATGATATAAATTCCGGTTAACCGCGTGCGAAAATGCGACAATGCGACAATTGTGACATGTTATATATAAAGTATCATATCTCATGAAATCGGAATATTAACTTTCATTCACTTAAAAAAAAAAAATAAAATAATTAAAAATTAATCAACTTCTTTGATAGTAAGATTTAATTTATCATTATGTTCGCGATATATTCTCGCCCCAGACTTATAATAATGTACTTCATTTCTAATATGTTCATTTTAAATTTTTTAATAGATTGAAATTTTATTAAACATGAATTTTATTTATAAAACAACGATAATCGTATTTGGTTTACTCAAAATTTACAATTTGTATATATATATAATATGAAATATCACATGACTTACGAGATACCTCACCGCATCATCGTTTAAAAAAAAACTAAATACTATTGAACCTATCAACTGAAATACTTATAAAAATCTCGTAATAAACCTACAACCTTGACGTCATTAAGTGAACGTTAGAATTCAATATCAACTCAAGAGAATAATATTTCTCATAATATTAACCCCAAAAAATTATAAAATTGAAGCCGTTTATAAATAGCATATAAAATTTTCAATTACTCCGATATTTTTATATCTATTGACCAAGTTCATATAACTATTTTCTTTATGAACAGGATTAGATGTATAAATTGAAATTACATGTCGACCTTTCCATCCTTCTAAGAAATTCTCCAAACTTTCCAAAGAGAATTTAAAATTATTTAAAAATCTAATTTCATTTAAATTAGTTGATGCTGATCTAATTAATGTATTTAACAATTCTTCTCCAGCTTCTTCATCATCATTATTTACCATTCTTAATGTTAATGATTCCAGATTTTTACAACTTATTAATAACTTTTCAAATTCAGTGAAATATTGCTCTGATGATAAAATTATTAATGATAAATTTTTAATCAAAATACATTTTTCATAGATTTGGCGAATAAAAATGAGAGATTCTTCTTCCTCAATATTATCATAATTGCTTTCATAATAATCATAATTTAATGGAATTTCCTTGAGATGTCCTCCGCTGTTTTCAATTATACAAGAAACTTCAGGTAATGAAATTAAATCCATATTAAAGATCTCTAGTTCATGATAGACCAACTTACTTATTTGTTCTTCAGAAAATTGCATAAAAACATCGCCAGTAATTATTAAAGTTTTTAATTTATGAAGTTTTGTGAGTAAATCTTGCAGAACTATTTGTTCAAGATTTTGAGATTCAATATACTGTAAAGATAGAATTAGATAATTAAGTGTATCTGCACTTTTTGCTAATGCAAGAAAAATTTTTTCATAGGGATCATTTTCAAAATTATCTTCAAAATCATTAAAATCATCCTTCCACTCAAAATATTTTAAATTCCTTTGTACGTCAATTAAATTAACTAATCCATCATTAACTTTCAAGCATTTGTTATTAATAGTGAGTCTCTGTATAAAATTACATACATTTGCTAATTCATTAAAGTGCAAAGAATTAACAGAAGTATCACATTTTAGTTCACACAGTGATTCAAGACGTGTCTTATCTTCTAGAAAATAAAATCGTTGGTCTTTGAATAATTCAATGCTCGTACATCTCAAACCAGGACATTTCTTAATCATAAAACCGTAAATTTCTTGCAACAAAAGAAATTGATTATGTAATTCTGAAGGACAAATAGAAATTAAAGTATTCAAAACTGGTACATTAAAACTCCTGCAGAAAGATAAATAATCAAACAAAAGTGATTTAGGTGAACTTGAAAGCCCTTGTCTTGTTAAGAAATCTTTAAATTCTTTAACGTTATCAGATAAATAGATAGCAATAATTATAAACAAAGAATTCTTATTGGAATAATTAATATCATAGCACCAAGGATCTTTCCATAAAATTGGCATGGCGGTCTCACACCAATTTCTACTAACTAATAAACACGAAAAGAGAGATTTTATATCTCTTTGTAATTCTTCAATAATCAAAAAAAGTATATCTTTGTTGAATCTAGGCATCCTTCTAATCAATAAATAAAATAATTTGTTACGGCTTAAATATTTTTTAGAAGCGATAATTTCACGGTATTGAAATATTTAATATCAGAAAAAAATTATAAAGGAACAAAAAATTCCGTATCCTTTCTAAATTTATATAAAAATCATCGGAGTTCAAACTCCGACCAAATTTGTTAATTTATTAGTGCGACAAATAATGTTTCACTAGATAGTAGATCAGCCTGTTGGCCGTTCTATAATTAAATTGCAAATAAATTAGATTAAAATGTAATATGGCTTTACATAGATATCATGCACAAACTTTCACTATATCATTCATTTATATTTACTTACCATGAAATAGCTGACTCTTCTTTCAAAATTTCCCGACTACGGCTACACATAAAGATTATGGCATTACAATCAAAAGTTTACAAATGGGATGTACATTAACTAAAAGCGGTTAAAAAATTCGTACGTGAAACGTACCAATCCCATTAACAATAAAATAAACTATATTCATTTTTTTTTTCCGTAATTATTAAAGGATGCAATAAAAAAAATGTAGTGCATGCTTATTTGTTTATTGATTTAAATTTAGTTTGTTTTCCAGAATAAATTAAAGAAAATATTATTTGATAGAAGAATATGAATTTTTAACGTCTCCTATTTTTTGCGACATGATTAGAATACGCTTAAAAAAAAAAGGCCCCGTAATAATTATCTATTAATTTATTGCTTTGTATTTTCCTATTTTACTTGTTATTGTATATGGTCATCTGGTCAATTTAATCAATATCCAAATTTGTACGAAAATAACTTTTAGAAACGGCTAGTAGCGTCTTGATAGGCTTGTCAGTATTTGTTTAATATGAAAGGAATTCAGCCATATCAATAAAATTGATTGATGACAATACAAATGATTATTTAAATAACTTTATAGAAAATTGAATGTTTATTAAATTTCCTTATAAAGCTTCTGATTATCTTATTAACAATAATAATAAAATTTCATAATCAAATTATTGATGATAACATGACCAACTTGTTTCATGTGTGCATGCATTTATGGACGAATTAGAAGTTCAATTAATCCATATTTTATCAGGTTCATTTATCATCCACCAAAATTAGTAAATTTCAAAAGTAAATGAATTAAATAATTAGTAAGTTACGACAACTTGTTCTATAGCAAGAAATTACCGAAATATAACTATTAAGAAAATTATTTGATTGGTAGAATAGTTTAAATAAATATCATGAATTATAAAACTCGTGCAAGAGAAACAACTAAAAAATTTCTAAAATTTCTAAGTAATTGATAACGAGACAATGAGGAACGTTCAATTTTTTTTTTGATTGATACTCATCTCAACCACACTTTTGATATTTTATGTTGCAAAAGAAAAAAAGTACTAAGCAGTTGGTGGAGCTATATACAATTATAAAACATTATTACATTACATACGTCTTATAATTGATAAAACCGCAAAATTTTAAGGTTGTCCAAACTTTATCGGCAGTGTCAAATTTAGTCGATGTAAAATGGTCTCGTAAAATTATTATTGGTGGAATTATAAATATCTTTAGTATATTAAAACCCTATTTGACATTTTTAATTATTATTTTAAAATGAAATCAAAAAAATAACCTTCGGCTATTTTTACTATACCCAATATTTGAAAAACAATCTATATTATTATATATTATTATTATGAAGAGACTGGATCGATAATTTTCATGCTATTAAATAGCAATTAACATAGGTAAGCATAAACCAATTAAACCATCATAAAGTCGGTCTTGATAAAATGAATTTTATACTAGTAGCAGAGAATACTAAGCAAAAAATTTGCTAATTTAGAATACTAGTGAAATATCATATTCACTTTTATAAATATTATGAAACAACCAGAATGTTACAACTGTAGCTTCCTGCATCAAAAATTGCGAGAAGGGCGGAACGGGATCTTTAAAGCTGTCATCATTATTTTCACAAGAAAAATAATGTTGGAAGTCGTCCGGCGCAAATACGCTAGCCTTTTGATACGCTACATTTGACGTTCTCTCTGCCCCACCACTACTCCCAACAACTTTTATCAGCGCCAACTATAACACCTCATCCTGAAACTACTTACTGGAGACATTACTTCAGATGAATATGCTATTGTGAATTTCAATAAAAAAAATCGAAGTTTATCGTCTATCTTTGATACAAAATATATTGTTACAAGAATTTCCCATGTAAACCATTTATTTCAATTAACTTTGATGATGGATTTCCCTGTATTTATATTGGAATGAACTTCCTGAATGCTTGCTATTTCTTTTGTAACCCTTACGCTTAAAAATCCTAGTTTCGCTCCTCAGCTTAGTGCCTACGCGGGCTTGATAATCAAGATGTGTTACCGTCCCTGTCCCTGTTAGTAGTCAAAACATGGAATTCTCGAGATTATTGGAGTCTCAATGACTATAGCATTGGCGCTCATAATTTTATCCGCTTCATTATTATTAAGGGAGATGTAAATTACAATATTTATCCAAAGAAATGGTCCACAACGGGTGAAGGCATAACCGACGGATGTTATTAGAACAACCGATGATAATATATCTTATTGAATACAAATAGTATTTTTTTATTATAACTTTTGAAATTAAGTTAGAATACCATGATGATATATTACTTTCCATGAGATCGGTAGCTCTAACTAACCAATTTTTTTACTTGCAATTTTTTAAACTTTAGAAAATTTTGACAATATATTACAATAAATATAATATTCATTCACTTATTATTTTTAAACTAGCTACAAGTGCTACGACTCACGACATCATTAACACAAACTCCGTCCATTACTTCATTTTATAGCATTGCTTACACTTCCAAATTTACAGTGGATATTTGCTTCTAATTTTGGATGTTCAACTGAAACAGGTGGTGTCCAAGCTTTTGTGTATTCTCTTTTATCTGTTATATGCACCTCATCGTTAAATCAGATAACACATGATGTAAAACCTCACCGCAAGTATAACTAATGGAGACAACTAGTTAATCACTGGGTTTGAATCTGACTCAAACATACTCAAAATACCAAATAGTAATATATTCTTTGTCATGTTTGTAGCATAACATTATTGTTGGTACGGCTTTAATTATCATGTTATTGATCGGTACTAAACATTCATAATGAAATAAAAAGTGAAATTTTTGAAAAGTCAAAAATATGCGTTTTTAGTATTTAGTAAGTCAAGATTTTTTTTTTTTGATTAATGTTGTTATTTAAGAGTAAATAATTCTATAATTATATTTCGTAATTCATTATGTGAAGGTGTTATTTTGCGTGTAATGAGTATATGAGATTTGTTTAGCGCATTTGCATGCAACTAATTTCACCATGATAGTTGATACGGCACTTAAATAATTAATTATATCAACATGATGTATTATTTCTATTATTCTTTTCTCTATATCAACTGACCCAATCCAGTGACTTTTGGCTTTTTCTCCCATTCATCTATAATGTTCACAGTACTTAAGACTTCTTTCTTTCTGCATCTACAAGGTCTTGTCAACTTTTCAAACAAATACTGATCTTCTGTAGAGTGAGAAATACAAGATTTTATTTGGTGTACTATATAACAGTTATTTAAAGGATCGCGTATGGTTTGTTCATCGCAATAATGGTATGCCAGTTTCTTTGTTCGCTAATAGTAGCAATAAGTCACCACAATGGACCGCACAATTAAACGTCATCGTACTTAATAATCGTTTATCATTTTAACGAAATTTGGCAAATATTCTTAATATAACACTTTCTGCTAGAATATTCGTTTTTACGTTTTTATTTACAGTTTAAACTAGCCGGAAAATTTAACCCCTTATTATTACGGTATTTCTTCTGAATATTCATTTATCAACAAAACCCTTTCATTAACATGTCCACATTTTCATTCCTCAAAATCGTTTTCCTCGTAACGTTTCACTGCTCAAACAAATAAAAAATGATTACCTGTAGTAATGTCACGCCTTTGGCCCAGTATCGAAAGGAAAATCCTTAACAACACTGGAACTCGAAACAACCTTCCGAAAGGGGCACTTGAAGTAAAGTGTAATGTTGGTCATTCCATAAATGGGCAGTAAATGGTCCGAGCGGGAGAGAAAAATTTTGAATTAAAATTCTAAAAAATAAAATCGTTGAAAAATTTTTAAAATCTATAAAAAGTAAAAAATACAAATAAAAAAAGTCATACCATATATAATACCTTTGAATTTGATGAATTCTAATTGGATCATTTTCGTGAGAAATTTTATTGATTTTTAATGTAGCTTTCGATAATTATAATTAACAGAAGCGACCGTAATATAAAAAATTTATGTATATTTAAATTGTATATGTTTAATTAATAATTTTCACTATTAATAAGAACTATAATATATATTTAATTTCTTAAAATTTGTTCCGTGTCAACATTCTGCGACATTAACGCGATTAACGCGTAAAGTAAAAATTGGTACGCGACGCGACGACAATTATTGATATATTTGGATAGATTGATCAGATTTATATTGTGATATTAAACTATTAAAGGCGTAGTGCTGTAACACTGTAATGAGTCATTGAAAATTTTCATATATAAAATATGCTTTTGTATAAATCATGACTTCATAAGAATTCCATTTATGTATTTTTGCTATTTCTATTACGTAATTCATAGAAAGTTTGTACAACAAAAAAATACATAAAAAGACCTTACTCCTTTTTTTTTGAATTACTTTATCAAAATTTCACGACACAATAAACACAAAAACTATCAAAGAAGTGGATATACTAATGCAATACTCGATAGAAAATATATTAGTAGTATTACCAAACATCCAAATATCACATACCAACAATACACTAAACCTTAGAGTTTATTACAAAATTTTCTATGATATGTTTAGGTATAGACTCGGACAGTTGGCCATAGAATATTCAACACTTACCACAACGCCATAACAATACTGGCGAAGTTTTATTGCAAGAAGTCGCTCTAAAGACTTGGTTAAAAGCTTACACAATCAGTCGAGAACAAACACCACACTCGCTTTCTTGTGTGGCGCAGTCAACATCATGTCCATAGATTCTGAATTAGTATGATCAAAGGAAAAAATACATCATTAAGTGGTGAGTATAATTAACAGTTTGCCGGATGGACGTATGAGTAGGTGTTCACTGCAGGGTTCACTGAGAGTCTTCCGGATGGTGGACTATTATTATTGACATAGAGGTTTATGTGCTCGTAGTACGTACCATTTGCTACTGGCTATGTAGTCATCTGCTTTGTGCACAAGGCCGTAGCTACAATGATGCCACATAGGTGATCCCCAAGCTGATCCATATGGGAGGGAAGGCCGTGGTTCCCGTTGGAAATGACACATATTTCTATGTCAGGCACTTACTTAGTTGTTGTTATTAAATACTGTATGAGACCATTTACCATAGATCCTATGATGGCCACNAAGATGCTGATCCCCCATCTTTGGTATTGATTTGCTGATTATATAAATACATTTCGAATCAAGCTTTTCTATTTTAGTACGATCGGCAACCAACAAATCTTTTAGTGTTTTAACTATTAAAGGCGTAGTTCCATTTTTGTATTTGTTGCTATTTCTATTACGTAATTCATAGAAAAGTTTGTACAACAAAAAAATTATATAAAAAGACCTTACTCCTTTTTTTTTTGAATTACTTTATCAAAATTTTACGACGCAATAAACACAAAAACCACCAAAGAAGTAGAAAATATATTAGAAGTATTACCAAACATACAAATATCACATACCAACAATACACTAAACCTTAGAGTTTACAAAATTTTTATGATATGTTTAGGTATACTAGACCCTGGCCATAGAATATTCAACACTTAGGCCACAACGCCATAATAATACTGACGAAGATTTTATTGCAAGAAGTCGCTCCAAAGACTTGCTTAAAAGCTTACACAATCAGTCGAGAACAAACACCACTTTCGCTTTCTTGTGTGGCGCAGTCAACATCATGTCCATAGATTCTTAGTATGATCAAAGGAAAAAACACATCATTAAGTGGTGAGTATAATTGATAGTTTGTCGGATGGACGCATGAGTAGGTGTTCACTGCAGGGTTCACTGAGAGTCTTCCGGATGGTGGACTATTATTATTGACATAGATGTTTATGTGCTCGTAGTACGTACCATTTGCTACTGGCTATGTAGTCATCTGCTTTGTGCACAAGGCCGTAGCTACAATGATGCCACATAGGTGATCCCCAAGCTGATCCATATGGGAGGGAAGGCCGTGGTTCCCGTTGGAAATGACACATATTTCTATGTCAGGCACTTACTTAGTTGTTGTTATTAAATACTATATGAGACCATTTACCATAGATCCTATGATGGCCACATGGGTGTCCTGGGGTTCCCTGCTTAGGCATAATTAACAGGGTGGTAAATACTCATATGGTATGAGATGATAGTGACTAAAAATTTTGTAAATCTTGTAGGACACTTGCACCATTAGTTGACGAAAAAAAAGAGAACTGAAATGATCGGAATTTGATCAATTTTAAATTTTAAAATTGGCATTTTTTTTTTTTTTGATATTAAGTTGATAATGCGAATAAAACAAGATGGAAGAAAACCAGTTGTTAAAGTAAGTTATGTAGTAGGTTTCATATTTTATGAATATTGTATAATATCATTTTTTTAATTATATTGAAAATTCAATAATAAATTCAATGAAATAAATTTCAAAATTCATTCAACATATTTTTTACTCAAGCGTTTAAAATGGAAGTGGGAATATTAACCGGCTTATTTGAAAATATTTTAATAATAGTGGAAACTAATTGTAATTTACATTAAAATCTCATCATAAGACTGGTAAATCAATCAACAGAAACATCCGGGAAATATTTCATGAAATATTAAGATAACTAAAATAGTGATTTTTTTCGTATAAATATATATATAATTTATGACATTTATGAAATTTGTCTTGTTACTCTCACCAAAGACAGGGAGATTTATTTGAATTGAAGATTATATCGAATTTTAATGAAAAAACTCTAGAATTATTTGAAGAGATACTATATTAAGAATCAATACTAAATATTATAAGTCGGGTCCGTCCTTTATTTTATTTGCTTTTGCACCTCATGTTAATCGTTAGTTAAATTGCCGATAGCACGTGTTTGAAGATCCATCGGTATATACTCCAAAAATTCCATGAAATTTTATAGTTTCCATATTTGTCCTGAGAAACGTTCCATATGGTCGTACGGGCGGTGTTTATTTCATGGCTATATCGCATTTGAAACCTTTTTTTGTCATTCATCCATTCAACCCATTTTTTTTTCCATGATAACCATTTAAACATATATAATCAAAAATTTCGCTCTTTTTTATATTTTTATATATAAACATATATATATATCGTCTTAAAAAAAGAAAAAAAGAATGTCCAAACTTAATAAAGATATTCTTTATTTGTTATTTGAGGAGTTACAAGATAATTCAAACTTTCTCTTTTCATGCTTGATGGTTAATAGACTTTGGTGTGAAATTGTGATTCCACTTTTATGGAAGGACCCCTGGCGTTATATTGATTATCGTACCAATAAAAGTTCCTTATATTCCATTATTACTTCCTATTTTTCTGATGATATTAAAGAATTCTTAAAAAAAGAAGGAATTCAAATTTTAGGCCAATCACTTGCATTTGATTATTTGAAATTCTGTAGAAGTATTAATGTAGACATTATAGATGACATAATTTCTGTTGGGTCATCATCAGAATATGAACGGTTTCTTTTGCAAGAAGAAATTTACAATATATTGTCGAGAAAATGTCCAGAGATAAAGTATTTGGATATACGTGGCACCTATCAAATATTTTATCTTCCAGAAGCAAAGACTCGCCTCGAATCACTTTGTGAATTAACATGTAACACATCCATTGATCCTGATTACTTTTACAGATTAGCACGTGTCTGTCAAAATATACAAAGAATCATCATTATTAATAAAAAGCCAGAATTTAATCATGGATCCGCTAAATTAATTGAAGTTCAAAAAAATTTAAAATATTTTAAATTGGAAGATGAAGCTAATGAAGATAGTTATGCAGCTAATTATCCATATGCAGAAATTTTTGATGTATTAAAAGAGCATGCAAATACTCTTGATCATGTTAATATAAGTCTTTGGTATGAATATGGTTATAATGATTCTGATTATATATTTTTACAATATACACTTCTAGAGCTTTATAAATTGAAAACATTAGATATTAGTTCTCTGATATTCTTATATAGTAAAGATTTTGAGGAAAAAATAGAAATGGTGGCTTATCGTGACCTTGAGATCTTTGAGATAGGTGTAATTGATATTCATTACGTTACTTGTATAATTAGAAATAGCAAATATCTTAGAAAATTAATAATCCATGATTATTATGAGGATTTTGATGATGAATTTAACGTTAAAACTCTTAATCTTCTTCGTACAATTTGTGAAAATTGTAATTTAATTGAATATTTGTCAATTCCTGTATTTCCATTTTTAGAGAATCATTTTATTGAATTTGAAAAATTACTTAAAAAATGTCAAAAATTACGATCATTAGTTTTTAAGGATACGGAAACTTACGAAACAAAAGTAGAGATAAAAGATTGTGAAAAATTGTTAGATATGTTAATCAAAACAGCATCAAAAAATTTAAGAGAAATTGTATTTAATTATGAAATTAAATTTTCCTTAAAAATTTTAGAAACATTCTTTGAAAAGTGGAAAGGACGACCTGCAATCTCCATAAGTATTTATGGGAATTATTATCACAGTGACGGGAATATTTATCGAAGTAATGATTATATGAACCTAATTAACAAATATAAAGCTGAAGGAGTAATCAAAGATTTTAGAAACTAAACGTTATATTTAATATTATTTATTATTTTAATAGATTGATGTAATAGAATGATTTATATGAATAAACAAATAAAATTTTGTTTCTTCAATCAACGATTGATGATAGAATAAATTTAGATGTTGTATATTTGTTTCATATTGGATTAATTTATCAAAAATGTTTCAAGAAATATCTAGAAGAAATGGAAATTACTTTCACATGGAAGTGTCATCACACTTTATTATATCGTTTTAAGTAAAATAGATAAAGCTTGTTGGGTTTGAATTTATTAATTATCAGCGATTAATGTTTTTCTTAACAATTATTAATAACCTAATACTTTTAAAGGGTTACGGTCGAAGTCATTTCGCCGAAGGGATGTTTCACCGAAGAGATATTTCACCAAAGGGATGGTTCACCCCGAAAGTACATTTTATCGAATCCATTTCGAATCGTCCATTTCACCGAAAGAGCATTTTATCGAATCCATTTCACCGAATCGTCCATTTCATCGAAAGTGCATTCATAAACAACGAGATAAATTTAATAAAAATCATCTAATACAATAAAATAACCAAATGGCATAAATAATTTTTCAGCGAAATGTTAAAACTTTCGTTGACAAGAATCTAGGCCGAATCATTAAAATTTCGTCTAATTTTGCCGGAAAAGTTATGAGAAAAATTTAACGATAATTTCGGAAAAAATTTAATCCAAATTATAAAGAAATACTTGAGTACGAATCTCGATCGAGACGCTACCTACCAGTTATACTACTACTATTTTACATAATACATTAAAGAATTTAATTTACCAGTTTCACGCCAAAATAATTTCCATCGGATTTTTTTTTTCTTTTTTTTTATTAAAAATTAAGATTGTAAGTCAATTTATTAAAGTAAACAATACAAACCCACCAATACAAAAAATTACAAAATAAAAAGAACTACTGGCTCCCCTATCTACCATAGTAAACTACTCAGACAGACGAACCTAACCTTGACATCGATTAATGCTTGCTAAAGCCGATCTTCGTGATACATTCACCTTTAACTTATTATGCATTAGCGTATAGACAAATCGACAAATTTGTCATTAAATATTAATATAAGTAAAAAATCACGAAATTGTTTAAGATTTACAGATCTACTGAAAAAACATGATAATAAAATAAATTTGGAAATATTAAAAAAAGTAATATCTAATTTGTACTAAACCAATTTGAGAGAAATAAAAATTCTAAAAAGAAAAGAGACTTGGAACCAGTTGGAGGCCAGATCTGCATCAGATCCTTATGATGTGATTGAACGGTACTAAATCGGTCTCTCGTTCAATAATAATAACATACAATGACGAGAAAAAAAAAAAAAAAAAAATTCTAACCATATATTTATAATAAAAAGAAGATAACAAACTTTATATAGTAAATTTTTATTGTTAATATCGAACAATATATAAAAAAAATTCGATTGTTAATATTCAAAGAACAATGATCATTCTCTCTCGAAAACAATTTTATCGCGTACATTAATAAATCTTTGAAAAAAAAGGATCGAAATAAATAGATATGACGAAGTCGTAAAAAATCGAAATTATTAAATTTTAAAATTTTGTAGACAGAATCTATCTGACCCTAATTTCTAAGTCCCTACAACCAAAATATATAACGATTACTTTACAAAGAGTTGTCTTTTAAATTATGCAGGGTATGCAGAGTAAATTATTCTTTATCGACAAATGCATGTGTTCCTCTAATTTCATGCAAGTTATCTATGAATCTTGTTGAAAAATACCATATGAAATAAAATAGATAAAATAAATAAATAAATAAATAAAATAAATAAGTAACAAAAGCACAAATTGACAATTCTATACGATGAAACGCCTCTTACATTATATTCTTTCATTAAAGTATTGTTAAGTATTGTAAAAAAACTCGTTGACAAATGACGTAATGTTTGTTGATTATTGTGAAATGCCTAGTGAAACATTGCCGATCAGCAACACGGTCGCACAAATTATAATTCCATTTTAATAAAATCATAGTTGTTCACTAGAAAAAAGAAAAAAAGAAAAAAAAATCCAATATATTTGACATACTGCGGAATTTCAAGACATATTATAAACATTTATATTTATTTTTTTTTTAAAAAAAAATAATAAATAAATAGAAGATGTCCAGACTCAATAAAGATACTCTTTTCTTGATATTTGAAGAATTGCAAAATGATTCAAAATCTCTCTTTTCATGTCTTATGGTTAATAAACGTTGGTTTGAAACCGTGATTCCAATTTTATGGAAAAATCCTTGGCGCTATAATATTAATTATAGCAATAAAAATTCATTATTTATCATAATTACTTTTGATTTACCTAATAATACCAAAGAATTTTTAAAAAGTCAAGGACTTCAATTACCTTCAACTTCATACCAATCACTTTCATCCAATTATTTGTCTTTCTGTAAAAGCATCAACGTAGAAATTATAAACGATATTATTTCTATTGGGTCTACTTCAGTATATGATCAATTTCTGTTGCAGCAAGAAATTTATAGTCTCTTGATAAAGAAATGTCGGGAGATGAAGTATTTGGATATAATATCACTTAAACACCAAATATTTTATTTTCCGGGAGCTACTTGTCTTGGATCACTTATTGAACTAAAATGTGACACATCTATTGATCCTTCATATTTTTATGGATTGGCACGTGTTTGTCGCCGTATTCAAAGACTCATAATTATTAATAAGGATTTAAAACCTAATCACGGAATTGTTAAATTAATTGAATTTCAGGAAAATTTAAAATATTTTCAATGGAAAGATAATATTGAAGAAGAATGTTTTATAGAAAGTCCTTATGATAAAATTTTTTTTGCATTAACAAAAAAAGCAGATAAAATTAATCATTTAATAATATATTTTCAATTTATTGATGGTTGTGATCATACATTTTTACAAATGATACTACCAAAATTTTCTAAATTAAAATCATTAATAATTGGTGATTTTATTTTAATTAAAGAAGAACAATTAAAAACTGCGATATTTCAGGACCTTGAAATTCTTAATATAGATTACATTAAAATGAATACAGTAGCTTCTATGGTTGAAAATAGTGGAGGGCATATAAAGGAAATTTTATTAAAATATTATTATTATTATTATTATAGAGATAATGACTTTTATAAGGATTCTCTAATATTTATACGTAAAATTTATGAAAATTGTCCTGAGATAGAATATTTATCACTTTTATTTTCGTCATCAAAAGAACATTTCGTTGAATTTGAAAAATTATTAAAAGTATGTAAAAATTTGAAATCAGTATTACTAATTATATCAAATATTTATGAGAGAGAAACTTATGAAAAAATTATGTCAAATGGTGAAGAATTATTAAAAGTATTAATTAAATCAGCTCCAAAAAATTTAAGAGAAATTAGATTTTTTGATTATTTTAGATTTTCTTTAAAGAATTTGGAATTTTTCTTAGAAAACTGGAAGGAACGACCTCCGCTCACCATAATTACATCTGATTCTGTTTATAATGGAGAAGCCTATATGAAATTAATCGATAAATACAAAAATAACGGAGTGATTAAAGATTTTAGATGTGATTCCGAAAGAAATATATACTTTAGATAGATTTTTTTTAGTAAATTCTCATTTAGATTATTTCTTTTCTTTTCTTTCCTTTTTTTTGTATATTGTAAAATAATAATATTTTGTGTTTTAACAAAATTAAAATTAAAAAATTTGTATTTTAAGTAAGACTCACTTTTATATTATAAACATGTTACAGGTATAAATTATGTTAGAATATATGCTTTTATTAAAATTCAATGCGCAGTACTTATAAAATTGATTATGTAAGCAGTTATTTTTAGACGTACAATTTTTTATTCTTAGACGTGTGATTAAGTTATGATTGTAAGAGAATAATCCAATTATAATGCTAACAAAATATAATTTTATTTATTAAAACAAGAATTTTTTTTTTTTTGTCAGTACGGAATTTTGTGCATTCATAGAGAAAGTTTTGTGATATGCACAAATTACCTTAATAAAATGAAGTCATGCGGAGCGGAATTGATCTTAATAGATACAAGAGCTTCATACGAGATTCGAGACTTTCTACTGTATCTTAAACTTTAAATTTAGCGTATAGAATTGTACACATGATATTATAGTATTTTTTTTTTTCAAGAGGTTAAACGTCCCCGCAAAAAATTTTATCCGAATTTCTGTAAAAACGCCGTAAATATGATACATTTACCGAAAAATAATTAAAAATCTACGCAACTCCATGTTTTGAGGATTATAAATTCCACGAATATGATACGTTACGGAAATAACATGGAATAAAAAAACCCGGAATAAATTTTTTGTAAGGGAGTTTTTTTTATTTATTTATTTACATAACTTTGAATACAGGATCGAATCCTACCATATATGCTGTGTTAAAAAAGATCAGTTAGACATTATAGTTAGAGTAATTATAGATTTAGTTCAAGATATTTTGTCCCACTAAGCCTTCGTACACCCATGTACAAATAGAAATCGTCAATTAAAATAAACATATGAAAATTACTATATTAATCTATCACGCCATACGCAGACAATTTTAGCAAAATTCTATATTTAGTATAGTATATGATAATTTAGAAAGTGCCAAATATTAAGTTGATAATCATAAAATCCCCTTTTCTAAAGTTACCGTCATTTTTTCGATACCCGCGATAAAAAGCTTTTTAATGACACACAAAAAAATTACGAAATGTTTTTAATCTACGCAAAATAACAATGTACATATTATTTGTTTACTGCACAAATTTGAAATAAAAAAAAAAATGAAAAAAAAATGCGGTTATAAATAAAATATAGAATTTATAGTATAGCGAGAATATGAAAGTGGAATAAAAATATTTTTAATTTAAATATTTACACATTAGGCCACACAAATTCGATTTTTCGGTTCACTTCACCCGGCCGGGTCACTTTTTTAAATTTCAATAGAAAAAAGTTTATATGTAAAAAGTTTATCACGTGATCATGACGTAATTTTATTGGCGGGTAAGTTTATCACGTGGCTGAGAACTTCTGGAACGAAAATAAATTCCTCCCCTTTAAAAGCCAACCAATCAGATGTCACGATTTTATATAAAAACTTTTTTTATAAACCCCGGGTCCCCGGGTCGATTTTAAATTCCAATGTTACGTGAACCGAATAATTGAAACTGTGTGGCCTTATAACTCCCTTTAATTTAATTTAGCACCCCTATAAAAAAAGTAGATACGTTTTTTATACTGAAAGATACGTTATGTGTACTGAGATATACGTCTAGATACGTTTTGAGATACGGAAAAATGCACAATTCCGTATCTTGCAAGACACGTTTTGTATACGGAGACACTGAAAAAAACGTATCATGCGAGATACGGAATTGTGCATTTTTCCGTATCTCAAAACGTATCTAGACGTATCTAGACGTATCTAGACGTATCTCTCAGTATACAAAACGTATCTTTCAGTATAAAAAACGTATCTACTTTTTTTATAGGGCACTTGTATCCACGATTTGAAAGAGTAAAGACCGCGTTATTTCTGTAAAAAATTTTTTCCTTCTATTTTTCAATTTGTATAATAAAAATTTATTGAAATAAGAATTCCTCATAAATTTTGTTCGTATCGTTAAATTAAATTTATTATAATAATAAAGTTATATATTCGCTATCAATAAAACTTCAAAATTTCTATATGTTGAGTAACCAAGTTGCTAAAATATGTGTAAATAAAAATAAATTTGTCATATTATCGATCTAAAAATAGGATTCGAAGTGCTTACTTAGTGTATACTCGAAATTTTCATAAATTACTTAAAATTTAATACGCACGTTATAAAGCGTTCGAGAATAACACTGTGCAATAAACATGCATTATTTTATTAAGTATTGGGCAGATCAATAAAATTATATAATTCTCGTTTTTATTTATAAAAAGTAATAAATGCATCAAAATTTCACTACCACATGATCCACTGTATACTATTTAAACTAAGCGAATTTAGAAATCTTTGACGCTATTCGACGACAAGTACTAATGCGAAATTATAAACAACATAATTTATATCACTTAAAAATTAAAAATGAAAATAAGATTTCCGAAAATAAACTACTCGAATACAATACAGAACTAATAATTTTATCATCCAAATTTATTTTGACAAAGCCGTTTTCCGTCAAGAAGTATCGTCCAAATACGTGTTCCGATAAAAAAACGTTAATTTTGTAAGACTTTTAATGTATCCGAGATAAACTATTGACGTTTGTATGTTTCTTTCTAACGCGATGGATGATTTAAAGTTGTAAGGCTGAAGCTTCATGCCAATCTTCCTGCAGGGGGGATTCAATCTTAAGATAGATTAATTTTATGTTTTGATTTCAAAAATTTATTTAAAAACAAAGCCGATCTATGGATGACCTTGTTGCTTGTCCCAAACCTAACCTTACCATCGGCCTAAATTAGGAGATCATCATTGATACAGTCTTAAGGCATTATTAGACTGGGCCGATAATTTAGGCCGATGGTAAGGTTTGGTACATGGTCAAGTTTGGTCTACGACAACCATTATCATGAATTATCATAAATAACGTAACTGGTAATATAATCAAGTAAAAAATTCTATTAATTTTTATTTTATAAAGCTGTGAATTATATTAAGTCTTTATTTTTGTAATATCTTTTATAAGATAATTCACTCGTAAATGTGGAGTAAATGTTGTTTTACTCGTACGAGATTTTTCAGCATTTACTGGTAATTTTGGTATGGCATCTCTTAATTTTAGTATTATTTGATTTAAGCTTCCTATTTAATATGTGTTTAATCCATAATTCATATAATAAAATCGAATGAATAAAATCATATTATAATAAAATCAAATGAATAATATCATACTATGATAAAATCAAATGAATAAAATCATATTATAATAAAATCAAATGAAATAAAATTATACTATAATAAAATCATACAGATATTTCGTTATTATCATCATTATTATTATTCTCAACTCTTGCAATTATTTTAACTATTTTTTATTAAGAGAGAGAATAAATGTTATCAACTGTATAACATCTTCCACACTTTTTTCCATATCATCTTACTTCAGTCTAAATACATGTAAACATACTAAATAAGAACATAATATAATCAAATAAAAATTCTATTAATTTTTATATTATAAAGTTGTGAATTATATTAAGTCTTTATTCTATACCTTTCTTATAATTATTTTGAAGTTTTGTGGTGTCTGTTTAGTACTCGACACCACCTAAACCTTCACAGTGAATGAAATAACTTATCAAAGGTTGGAAAAGATTTTGTTGATAATGCTACTTCTTTCATTTAAATAACGAATCAGTTCCTCCATAACAATTGCAAAACAGGAGGGAGTAAATGTTGCTTTACTTGTACGAGATTTTTCAGCATTTACTGGTAATTCTGGTATAGCATCTCTTAATTTTAAACTTAGTATATGTGTTTACTCCATAATCCATATAATAAAATAGAATGAATAAAATCATATTATAATAAAATCAAATGAATAATATCATACTATGATAAAATCAAATGAATAAAATCATATTATAGTAAAATCAAATGAAATAAAATTATACTGTAATAAAATCATACAGATATTTCGTTATTATTATCATTATTATTATCCTCAACTCTTGCGATTATTTTAACTATTTTCTTATCATTTGTTATTAAGAGAGAGAATAAATGTTATCAACCATAGTCTAAATACATGTAAACATAAATAAGAACATAATATAATCAAATAAAAATTCTATTAATTTATTTTATAAAGTTGTGAATTATATTAAGTCTTTATTTTTTATCTTTCTTATAATTATTTTGAATTTTCGTGATGTCTGTTTATTACTCAACATCATCTAAACCTTCACAGCGAGGGAAATATCTTATTAAAGGTTGGAAAAGATATTGTTGATCATGCTACTTCTTTCATTTAAGTAGCGAATCAGTTCCTCCATAACAATTGCAAAACGGGAGGGAGTAAATGTCGCTTTACTCGTATGAGATTTTTCAGCATTTACTGGTAATTCTGATATAGCATCTCTTAATTTTAACTTAGTATTATTGGATTTAAGCTTCCTACTTAATATGTGTTTAATCCATAATCCATCTTCACAAACGGTCTTGTTTCTGTTCATAATAATGAGCCATTGGATATTTTGGCAAATACGTGCTAATCCATGAAAGTATGAAGAACCAATACATGTATCACATTTTAATTCGTAAATTGATTCAAGTCGGAACTGTCGAGCCTTAGCTGTAACAACTGCAGCAAAATCTGATACTGCAAATCCTTCTTGTTGACCTTGAATTGAGCAAAGATACATGCTATGGTACCAAATCGTGATGGTGAATATAAAATTACAGCTGACATTGTATATCATAACAGTACTTTATTTTTCTGTAAGGGCAGTGGCATTTATACGTAATATTTTAGGGGGTGGAGGGGTATTTGAAGGTCATATAATATATAAGTGTAACGTAAGATTTACATGGGGGTGGGGGTATGGGCTTTATAATAAATGGATATTACGTAATAAATGTCACTGCCCTAATACCACACTTCTATTTTAGATTTTTTCAGCCGTGTGTAACTAATTTTACCGAAGGTGGGCAAACTTATAGCGGTGGAAGTAATTGTAGTAATACTGCACTCCAATGCATCATTATAACGTTCGTATTCGGTCTTATTATCAAGTTGGCCTACTAGCACTTTATGACAATTTAAAAATGCCGATAAGTTTAATTCTTTAGTATTATACCAATGCTCTTCTTCTTTCAAATCATTTTCTGCTTTTTTATGAACTTTCATTTTATTTTATATATGTGAGAATTTGTGTAGTAATATACGTGAGAATGTGAAAGATAATTATAGATTATTAATTATTAATAAAGAGATTATTAATAAAATTAGTGTATGAACTTTTGATGATAGCGGAAAATTCGATGTATTTATACTTTTAATTCCATCTGATAACTAATGATTATCTTTTTTTTTTTTGCAATACAAGGATAATAGTAAAGTCAACAAATTTGTAAAGTTTCATATTGTTTATATTATTTGAAATGAGACTTGTTATCTTTTTATGGAACGCATCTTATTAGTAAAATAAAACTAATTCTTGACATCAATTATTTTAAAAATTTTTGTTACGTATAATTATAAAGAATTCCTTTGTTGACTGACTTAAAGACCTTTTTACTCATAGAAACCATTTGCGTTAATCCCTCTTGCAAATCATGACCTTACACATTTCCCAAATCCCCACGCCTCAATAAAGGTGTAAATAATTATGAATTAAATTAATATTATTTAAATTAAGGATTCTTTGTCGACCTGGATCGTGCCTAATATTATAATTTAAATTTAGTAATTGATTTATAAAGAATTCCTTTATCTGTTGTTATTGACGAAATAAATTATTGTTTTAATTACTTTAATTACGAATTTTTATTATTGTTTTATTTAATATTATACTCGTTTAATTACTTTTTTGCATTTTTATTCTTAATTAGCTTTGATAAAAAAAACTTTAAAAAACAAACAAACAAAACAAGCGATTGATTCAACATAAATTTGGAAATGATCAAAATTTGTAAGACATGCATGCAATAATTGCCTGAGGCCTTGTTTCCTCATTATGAATTGTCATTTGCCTAAGTCTAAATAATAATTATTATTTAAGGAGAACTAATATAAATAGTAATTATATAATTATATCATGTTTAATTTTATAAATAATAATTATCGCATTACTGAGTAATAAGAACAAAGAAGATTAATTAAGAATTTTATGAGCAGAAAAAATCAAATCCTTTTATTCCATCATATATAATGTATGGATAAAGATCTAAAATTATTATTAAAATTTATTCTGTAACATACTGTATTACTGTATATTGTCCAATTATTTTCACTAAAAAAATTAAGCGGAACATGAAAAAAAAAAAGCATTGTGATAACTAAAATTCGCTTTCTAAGAATAGTAATTGTATCTTATCATGATTTTAATTAATAATAAAGTTTATTAAATATTGTGATTTAATTTATAGAAAAAAAGCGTCATATTAATTAAATATTATTCTTTCGTGTCTATTGTTACCTATTTTATTATTGAAAATGATTGCCATTTTCTAAAAAAAGATTTATTTATGAAACCTTTAATGCATGAAGCAGGACGCAGAAATATATATGCAGGGGTAGGTACACAGATGCGTCGCCATCATAATTTAAGAATTTTTTGTCATCAAGATTGCGTATTTTTTTATCGAAATTTTTATATGCTAATCTTATATACATATAATAAATATATTTACTGTACGTACTTATTTAGTTATTAATCGCATTGTAATATTTAGTATTAATTTCTAAGGGTTGAAAAGTGAAATTTCGACTATTTTGAAAAATATTATTGAAAAAATAGTAAAATAGGATAAATTTTATTTTTTCACATTAGTATTTGGTTTTATAAATAATATAGAAGCCATGATTAAATAATTAATATGAACCTAATGTCTGAATTTTTCTTTACGTATTTTTTGCAGGATTTTCAATATCAGGTGTCAATTATGCGTAATACTTATATAAAAATTTTCGCCACCTGATTTCTATATACTGTATATATTTTTGGGTCATCATTCTTATTGCGCTGTGATTATATAACTAATTATAGTACACAATATGTATTAAAAAAAAATCTCTTTGAATTAAATAATAAATAGTTCTTTTTTATCATTGTCATTCATTTGCTTATATCAGTATAGTTATTTTAATAACATAAATAAATAAATTCATTAGACATTCACACAATGTCTATTTTCACGTGACCAGAGATTTGATAAAAAAAGTTTTTTTCAAATTTACCATTAAATGTGTTTTTGTCACCACTCATTTACACTAACAATCACATTAAAGCATCAAAAAGAAAAAATTGTTCAACGTTGATCTTATGAACATTAAAAGAAAAAAAGCATAATATTTATTATGTTAAAGATGATAGACATTTATCACTTACTACATTATATCTATCAATGTGGACGAGTGAAATACTATATTTTGATTTTTAATATTTCTTTAATACAGTACACCGCTACCGCATTCTAATCTGAAATATGTAGGGAAAGTATTTAAAATTATACCAACAAAACCACCTTCACTGGCAAATAACGCAAATAGTGATATTTCATCATTTAATGTATATAAATATAATATTAGTTTTAACAACACTATTTACACCACCTAATCCTACATCTATCTACATCAATCATCATATTCATTATCGTACTTACCATCACATTTATTGTGCAATTTGATTCTACTTCATCTCCAGATTCAACATCTTTATCTAATTAATATTTTACATAATGGCTTTTAACAATTGTAACAATTAAAATAATAATGTTAAATAGTTTAAGTCGGCATCACTAATCGGGGATTTGTAAATTTCTCGATTCAAATTTTCTTTAAGAACAATTAAATTAAAAACATTACCTAAGAATAATATTAAATAATGGCTAGTGAAATATACGCTTCCTATAAATAAATATTCCATCATTTTTTCTCGGTCCAACCATTAAAAATTGCAGAACGAAAATATTGAGATCTAATAAATAATACATCTGAATTAACGTTAATTTCTTTTAACATTCTTGCTCTTCCTCTGCATAAATAATAACATCATATCTTATTTCTGTTTTAAAAAAAAATTTCATAATAGACATGGTTAATGATTGATATCTAATCTTATGATCTTTTATTGAAAAACAAAATAAAGTATAATGTTGGCCAGAATTATAGTGTTGAACAATATGATTCAATAAAAATATGAACTCGTTGATAAATCATTAAGTAAACTTGTTCCAGCTAATCATTTCTCACATTTTACCATCCTTAAAGCATTAAACTTGTTAGTAGTGAACGTAAATTAACAATATTGACCTATAGCTAATCATAATCTTCGAAAAAAAGACTATTGATTTTGAGAAAAATATGAAAAAAATTGATTCATAATTTACTATAACTTATTTTCAATAATGAAGGGAAATAAAACTGAATATAAATAATAAATAGTAAAAATGACATACCGGTAAAAATATTATAAAAATTTTTATGAATTTAATTTGTTTTTTTAATTACTTGAAATACTTCATATTCTTCTACAGTAAAACCTGTTGGAATTCCTAATTTAGGATGATAACATCCACCAACACCATAATAAGACCAATTATTATTATTACATTGTAAATTACCCATAGTTGGACCATAAACATCATCACAATAAACAGCATATCTTGTATTATTAACATAACCTAATTCTGCAGTAGAAATAATTTTTCCATTTGTAAAATTAAATATAAAACTATCAGCAGTAGTTTTCCAAGTATTTCCACTCCAATCAAGTGGATTATACCCTCCAATTAATTGTATTGAATCTTTAATTTTTGCTACCCAAATAGTAGCACCTTTATTATCACAATTTTCATGAAAAGAATCAGTACCATTTCCATCTCGACTTGAACGATATAATAATTTGAATTCATAAGGAATATTTTTCTTATTATAATGAGAAGAATCTTTTTTATCAATCCATGAAGCAAAAAGTGAAATATGACTTGATTTAATTAAAGTTGAATCTTTTAAATCTGGATCTCTTGAAGGTGTTAAATTAGTTTTAGGTTTTATATTAGGAACTATATAAAATTCTAAAAGATCATGAATTAAATCTTTTGGTAATATTTCTTTATAACAATAAACTTTATAAAAAAAATCTTCAGGTTTAATATCATAAAATCGAATTAAAGGAATAAATTGACATAATTCTTTTTCAATCTTTATAATATCTTCTTTACTCCATTTTGTTGGATCATTAATAATTATATTTTGTTGAGAAATTCCCCATTTAATTAAATTTTCCCAAATTTCAATTTCATCAACATTTAAATCATCTCTTTTTAATAATAATTCTAATAAAGGAGCTTTTAAATTAATAAATTTATCAGAATCAAATAAAATTTTAGGTTCTTCACAAATTTTTTCAAGACAAAATTTCCATAAATCTGTAAATGATTCATGTTGATAAACAGTTTCAAGAATATCAGTTGGATTTTGATATAAAAATTCAGTTCTATGTTCAATTAAAAATTCTTGAATATAAGAAATCAATGAATGGATATTAAGTTCATCTACAGCTATCAACAAATTTAATACTTCAACACCTTGTAAATTCTTCAAATCAATATTTCCACAATAAATAAATCTGGATTTGATATAATTATTAAGTTAGGATTTTTTTTTTTTGATCAACTAGTATTAAATTATTACATACATTATATTTTAATTAATATTAAATTATCACATATATCACATACCTAAGAATTATATTGAATAATTTTGGTGAAATATTCGGTTTTCTAAAAATAAATTTTCCATCTTTTTTTTCAGCCCAATTGTTGGAAAATGCGGAACGAAAATATTGAGATCTAATACATAATATATTTGAATGGGCATAAATTTCTTTAACATTTTGTTCTTCCCCTGCATAAATAATAACATCATATCCCATTTCTGTTTCAAAAAGTTTTTCATAATCGTTAGATAATTCTTTCCAAAATTTTGAAGACATTATTATAACTTGGTTTTTTTTTTTAAAAAAAAAAAAATGTAATAAAATTTTTAAACTTTTTGAACTAAAGCCTTTATTTATATTATTATTTTATGACGATCTTTGTAACCGTTGAATTTCTAGAATTGGAATCATAATTATTACAGATTTGTATATATTACATAATATTTTGATCATAAGTATATGATTCTTTTGATCTCGTAACTCAAATTTAAAATTGGTGTAAAAATTTTATTCAAGAAATATTTTTATTTAAATGATTGTTTATGTCTTAAACCTTAAATATATTCATAATTCATACATAATATAACGAATGAATTTTTTTGTTAATTAAATAAAATCAACTTTTTTAAAATTTATTCTATAATTTAATTTTAATATTCTATTCTATTTATTTTATTAAAAATCGAAAAATAAACTGAGAATTTTAATTGAAAGGGAACGAATTTATTTAGTTTAATTATATCAAGAAAAAAAAATTACCCTTTTACTATTTTTATATTTTTGATATACACCACTTTGGTAATTATAATAAAATTAGTCATACAAGCAAAAGATGGAAACAAAAGCCTTACGCAGATTGGAATGTAGATCATTCTTTTTTAGATAATGCCAGGTGGTATTTGTATAATTCTGGCCCTTAAATGAGGCTAGTGCCGATCTCCCGTTAGCTGTTATTCAAAAGTCACGAGTTGCTGATCATTTTGAATCGATAATTGGATCAATGCACCGAATATAAGTGATACAATGCATTCTTTATTCTTTACCCAGAGAGTGTGTGTTACAATTCAACAAATAAATTTGTCGAATGACGAGTATCCCGTGACTTTTAATTCGGGAAGAGAAATAATAAGACGCAGTGTGACTCTTTCCTTTTTAATACTATTATAAAAATTGTTTATACATAATTGGCTAATTTTGCTCACTATTTTTAGGTTAATGGATTTGAAGTTTAAATTAGAATAAAAGAATAAAAAGATTTTAATATTATTTAATTTATTTAGAAAAGATATTACTTTCCCAGATTATAAATCTTTAAAAATTGTTATCGTTGTCAGAATCTTAAAATTTTTTTTTGTAATCTATATTTAACAGTTGATTCTTATTATTGTGTTTCTAATATAGTATTAAATGTGTCTTATTTCTTTTATTAGCAGCTGAAGTAGAAGTCCAAAAAAAATATGATTATATACTTAGTATTTACAATGAGCTTTTCAAGTTAAAGAAAAAAATGTTACTGTTTAATTAATAAATTTTTTTACCTGAAACAACAAAGTTATATATTAATAATCATTGAAAGAAAGTGACTTAACCCAGCGTGGAATACACTTGAAACTATACAATAACAATTTTTCATAGGCATTATAGCCAGTACCAAATGCCATAAAGAGGATATGCAAAGAAGCTATTGACCACATTTGTGATATACAGTAAATAAGAACTGTATTAATATAATAAATTTAACACATGCAAGCACGAAGACATGCACAAAAAAGGTGATGGCATGAAACATTACTATTGAGCGTTATGGCTCGCTTTTCCAAATGCAAGAGAAATATTGATAGGAAAATTTTACACAAAACACCATCCAAAGACAAGTATCTGAACATGAAAATCTGCAATTACATTCCATTAAACAATAAAAGATGTAAGTTTAGACATGTCATTATAATTATTTTTTTTGTTTGTATCAAAATATTTATTGTGTTAATAAATATTTTGATATTTTGGCGGAAAATTCAAGGGATTGAACGTGATCAATAATTCAAACCTCATCACTGTAAGTATTTATTTTTACCAATCAGTGCCATATATTTAGACGTAATTCACAAAAGACTGATCAAATATAATAAAGATATTTTGTGCTCGCTGCTCTTTTCTATTAGGTGTATTACAAAGTATAAATCATTACATCATTATTATTTATTACATAATCACTTATCAAATAAACACTACTATATATACTATATAAGCCACTTTAGGCATGGTACTAAGTGACAGCTTGAGAAACTTCATGGTAAGAAAATGTGTGGTGAGGACAAAATATAAACTTATGAATTATATATACTTAATTAAAATATTTTATATAATTGATAGAGACATAATTTTTCAGAGTATTAAACTGAGCAAAAAACTGATTCTCGGTGACTTTAGTGATGATAATCATTAAAAATAGGCAAAACTGAAAGGTTGAGAATAGAAAACACCAATAACAAATTTGATGTAGTAGTTAATATCTTTATTTTATATGATTGCACCATAATTGTTAATTATATACTGTGTACAATGTATATCAACAGTACAGATTCACGCACTGAAACAATGAAATGGAAGAGGAATACAAAGTTAGCAAAATGTTTTGATAGTTAATAAAGTTTTTGGCAAGAAAAATACTCTTATTTACAAATGGCGTCATATATACTGCAAAGTTCATAATAAAAACTTTTACTTTTTTTCAAGTAAAGAGTATTTTGAACATTTTTTTTTGTAAATAAAAAGATCCAACGTAAATATCTCCGATAAAAAGAATTGCACCGGAGTAGTAAAAACTCTGCAACCATATAATGATCAACGTGCGTAAAATTTATAATTATTTCTTTATTGCTTACAAAAACTGCCAAGGAAAAAGTAATATTAAAGGCAGATCGTTCTACAATGTACATTTTCAAATCTAATTTTTAAATTAAGTATTAGTTATTTACTAATCTAGTAGTATATAAATGGATTATCATCCGAAGGATGACCCATTTATATACTAAACTAGATCAGTAAATAACTTTTTTATCATCCTAGATATACTAATTTGTCCACCAGTTTATAACTGGCGGAAAAAATCCTAAATACCAATTAGTAGCCAGGTGATAATAATAATTATATTTATTAATTCTATTATAATAATATTATTAATTAAAGTTCTATACAATCTTGTAATATCCCATCGGTATTATGTATACACTGATAGATTTGATTACTCCACCGGTATAAAAGAGTATAAATCCATCGGTGTATACATCACACATAATGAGATTAGCATATTATGAATATCTAATAAAAACTACATATACACCAATGCTCCCCTCCCTTCGTGGGACCTCAAGTCATCGATGAATATTTAGTTATTCATTGATATCCATGGAATAACAAGTATATATTTTATACCATATATATTTGTTTGGTCTAAATTTCTATAAAAACTTATTGCGATATAAAATAGGGGAAAGTGCGAGGCGTATGTAATCAACATGCACATACATTACTTAAATTTGATAAATTTTTTAATTTCATACTTAATAATAAACATTTCTTTCAAAATCAAACTTAAAATCTTTAATTACGCCATTATTCTTATATTTGTTAATCAATATTAAATTCAGGTTGAACCATTCCAAAAATTCCTCCAAATTTTTTAAAGAAAAAATTTGAGAGAATCTTTATTAAATTACGTTCAAAACTATAAAATCATAATATTTTAATAAAATTTCTTTTAAATATCCTCCATTATTTTCAATAATACAAGTTGCTGTGCTGATTCTAATATAATTTACATTAAAAGATGTAAGATAACGGAAGTTTTAATAGGAGAAGATGAATCAAAAAGTTAAGATTATCAATTTTTAATACCCTTTGAGTGATATTTACCAAAGCAAGAAAAATTTCTTCATAAGGATCAATAAATAATTATCATCTTTAATATTATCTTTCCATTGAAATATTTTAATTTCCTTTGAACTTCAATTAATTTAACAATTCCATAATTAGCACTTGTATCTGTATGACATAATCCATAAAAGTATATAGAATCTATACTTATATCACAATTAACTTACAAAGTGGTTCAAAGCAGACTTTTGCGTCTGAAAAATAAAATATTTGATGTCTAATTGACCTCATATCCAAATATTTCAACTCTGAACATCTTTCTTTCAAAATATTATAGAATTCTTGTTGCAAAAGAAATTGATTATGGATCCGACAGAAATTGTATGTTCATATTGATACTCCTACAGAAAAATAAATAATCAAATAAAAGTGATTGGCGTGATGCTTGAAGCAATCGGATTTTCTGCTTTGTTAGAAATTCCTTAATATCATCGGTTAAGTAGAGGTAAATAGATAAACTGTACTGTACGGTCAGCTAAACTGTACTGTACGAAAATATTTTAGCCAATCATAACTCATTGTACTTTTCAATGTTTTTTTATTTATCGTACAATAAAA
>QZLH01000014.1:91332-103238 GCA_003833135.1 Oehlia diaphana
CTCATTGTACTTTTCAATGTTTTTTTATTTATCGTACAATAAAATCTGATTGGTGAGTTCTCACTTTGTACAGTACAGTTTAGCTAACCGTACAGTACAGTTTATATGTATACTCGTTAAGTAGTAAGTAATAATGTCGTACAAAGAATTTTTATAGAAATTACCATAATCTACTAACTATCAAACATGAAAATAAAGATTTTTGAATCATGTAATTCTTCAAGTATCAATCAATTATTGAATCTAGACATAAATCTTATTTAATCCTTTTTTCACAAATTTTTATTCCTAAATTTCTTTGAGAAAAAAAAAATAATTATGTCCGTATTTATATAAAAGTAATTACCGGTACGTATCGATGATTTAAATGTTTTAAATATAGTAATGTAACTAAATTTTTATTCGTTCCATTCGGAAATGGATGATCTATTAACTGAAGATTATAAACTAACAAAAAAAAATAATTTTATTAACTTTTATGACGAAAAGAACTTTTTTTTTAAAAAAAAGGAAAGAAAAAAAAATACGTTTGTATTATGATTAGCCAGTCAATTAGCAATATTTATTCCGTTATTATTAATAAGTTTGACAAATACTGTACATCCTTTTTTCACAAATAATATTTTGTCTTCAACTTCTTTAATAACGTATTTACGTTACTCATTCTAGTAGTATTCTAGTCGGTATCCGATCAAAATCTTGACAATCACTTGCACGACTAACACAAGATCGACAACAAAATCTTGGCAATCCAAAATCCCGACAAGTCATTATATCGACAATTTTGTGATGTGTTTTCTAATAAAATAATTTGTTGATTTTGTCGAGATTTTGACTTGTCAGGATTTTGACTTGTCAAGATATTGGATTGTCGAGATTTTGTTGTCGGTCTTGTGTCAGTCGCTCAAATGATTTTCGAGATTTCGTACCAAAACCAAATGAGACTATTCTAGTCTCATTCTACTAACTTTAACAAGAAACATTTTCAGGAATTAGGAGGATTCATAAGCAATTAAATTAATTTTTTTGTAAGATTTGTTAAGAAACACAATGAATTCGGTGGCTTTGTGTAATGAATAAAAAAGAATGTGATAGAAGTTTCATGTTTTACTTTAAAAAACTTTTATTATTCTATTCATTTTATATTCTATTTTCATTAAATCAAGAGTATGAAAGGAATACCAATGAAAATCAGAGGTTGAATTTATGAAGTAAATGGCGGGACTGCATTATAAAAGGTATATAAATAAGTATAATTTTTTTTTTTTAAAAAAAAAATATAACTTATATTATTTTACTTTTTATACAGAAAAATTCGTGAGAATAGGTATGATGATATGATAGCAAATGACATGCTTGCACTCCTAACTGTCTCCTTTGAAGTTGAAATCAACCAATTATTTAATAATATTGAGAAAACTGATGCTGGTAAATCAGCTTTAATATAATAAAATAATTGTTAAATGTTTAATTTAACTTTGTAATTTTTTATTAGAATGGGCTGCTTATTATCGGCAAAAGTGGATTATTGCTTCGTTAAATAAGCATATGTCAAAAATTGATAATGAAACTTGGGTAATACTGCCGAGGCTGCTCATGCCTTGAGCAATCATCGTGGAAAAAATCATAAAAATTGTTTCAGCAATTTTACAGTAAGTAATTGTAATTGATTATTATTTTATTTTGTAATTTCTTATTAATTTTTTTTTATAATAGAGGACGTAAATTAGATAAGGTCGTGATAGAGGACTTATTACTCATAATGTTTTATCCAATAAACGTCAAGGTAAGCTATTTGTGATGCAAAATTATAAATCTTTAATTTTATATTATACTTACTAATTTAAATAATTTACTTTAAATATTAGCTAATGCACGAGTTAAAAAATTAAATAATACTAATAAAACAGTTTTAACAAAACGGAAACAAAATGCACGTGCAAGTTCTAGTAAAAAAAAAGGCAAAGAAAACAATTACAATCATTTCTGATGATTCTGAAGATGAAGATAAATGTAATAATAATGATAATGATAAAGAAAATAATGTTACAAAATCACTTTCAAAATCTGATGAATCAGAGTATCAAGAAGCTCTAAAAGAACGTGAGCTTGACTTAGGGAAAGAGAAGCTAAAGTTCGTATTATGGAATTATCTAACATTGAAAAAGAACGTGAATTGAATTTGAATAGTTAATTTTATAAAATAACTGTCACTGTGAATATAATATAAATAAATAAAAATTTGTAATTACACTCAATTTTTTTTTTATTAGAAAATTTTGTTTTTATCGTCAAATTTGCAATTAAATAATAAAAATACATAGTATAATTTATATACGTACTACTGAGTATAGTGTACTACTAGAGTACCGCACTCACCGTACTCCACTCACGTGGTCGACCGAACTCCACAAATATTCGTCTCACCTCTATATATATGTTTAATTACACAATTTATTTACTATCATTTAAATTTAAACACATGTACAGTATAAAAGTCACAAAGCCTATATATCAATAAATTAACAACTAAATAACGACTGAATGACTTATTTTATTATTATAATGCATTTTAATAAAGGATAAAATCTATAATTTAAATTTTTTTTTTAAAAAGAAAAATAGTTATATTGTTTAAAATTAAAAAAATTAAGGTTTCGTACTGCCTTCATATAGCCAATATAAAGTAGTGATGTAGTAACTGGACAGTTGAGACGAAAAAAAACGCCACTAGCGATCAACCTTATAGTCACATGATAGTCACATACTAAAAGTATTATTCATATATCAACAACATTCAAAGTATATTATTCGTATATCAATAACAGTATTCAAAATATGTTATTCATATATCAACAGAATATTTGAAATACTGTATATTAACAACTTATTCAAAATATTCACTATATCATTAGTTTTACATGTTTTAACATACTTTAAAAATATTGTAACGGAGCGTAGCGAAGGACTATTTATTGTATGGAACTAGATAAATTTGTAGTACCGGTTTAACCCATGTATTTTTCCTTCCTTCCACCTACGTCACGATAATTTAGCCCCTGCTTATTTCCTTTTATGTTTTGTATCACATTTTTGTAACCATTTATACAGTATACTGTATATATGTAAATCGTATTAAGCAACGGACTCTCAACGGTTTCCGTTTTCCTAGTTTTATTAATATTACAAACATATTGCGTATATTAAAATATGTAGGACATATAGTACATACCATCTGTTGGTAACAAATAGTGATTATGTCTAACATATTTTGTGAAAACCAGAGGTTTCTGCAAAGAAGTTATTACAAAAGTTTACTTCAAAAATTTTTTTTTATTAATATTAGGACTGAGTTAAAAATTTGTTTACTTGTTTATTTTTTGCAGATCTCATTGTAATAAAATATAACCCCTTTTTCTTACACAGCATCAAATATATATATCATATGTATATAATAAATCCGATAAATCCGACATGATTCAGGTATTTAAACACACTCTTTCTCCCCTTTTTATAATAAGAGTCCAAATTCCCTTTTTCCTAAAAAAAAAAAAAATTATTTAAATTTAAAAATTGAAATTCCTTTTAAAAACAACATTTCAAACAATATGTCTTTGACGTTAAATCAAGCTTGGGAAGTTAGGCTCAAACCCCTTTATAGCAAATATGATGAAATAAATTTGTTCAGAATAATCAATCAATTCGAATGTAATGAAATTTATAATCCTAATATTAACGTAACTGAAATATTCGAGCTTACATACAAAAAAACCTCTCATGAAGGTGGAATCACAGCAAAAAGACAACCAAACCCATTTATGATTTTCAGGGCTGCTTTAGGAATAACCGCATTTCGTAAAGGTATTGAACTCCGTGACGGAATTTGTCAAAGTAAAATTGCCGGTCTATTATGGAGAGGAGCAATACCACATGAAAAAAAGTATTTTGAAACTTTAGCTTTAAAGTTTAAGAATTTACACAAACAAAAGTTTCCAAGGTATGAATATAGGCCGAAAGCAAGAAATCCAGTCTCTGGCACTTTTGTTGATATGAATAATAATTTTGGAACTAGAATCGATTCTAACAACCAATCAATGTCTCATCAACCTCAAATATCCCAACAAAGCCAGCAGATTTCTAAAGATAACAATGCTACATGGGATCAAACATCTTCATTCCCGTTTACAAGTTATGCTGGATTAGATGGATTAGATTCAAATTTTATGATAGGTGATTTGCAGTATCAACTTCAACAAGAACCAACACCATTTTACCAAATCCCTCAATTCCCGTTACCTGAAATGTATCAAACATACTTACCTACGGAACTCTATCCAACAAATCCGTTGAATAATGAGATTAATATAAATAATGTCGAATATTTTCAACAAGCACCTCCTCCATCCATCGCTGAAAATTGCTCAACTCAATATTTTGATTTAAATAATGGAATGAATGTTCATTTTGAATAAAAGTTTTTCAAATTATCATTATTTTTATTTTTTTAATGCATAATTATATATGTACAAAATTAAAAAAAAGAAGTTGTTTGAATTTTCGTTTCATTTTCCCGTTTCCTCCGTTTCCTTTCTTTATTATATAATTAATTCATCTTTTTTCTATCAATTTTCTGTTAATACGTGTTTCCGTTTCTTGCTCGCTTATTTTATAAATTAATCAATTGGTTTTCCGTTTCTTACCTTATTATTTTATTTCCCGGTTTCTTGCGTATTCATTGATTTTCTTTACTCATTGTAAGGCTCCCACCCCATAATTTATGGAATCTCTTAATTTTTTAGAAATTCATCAATTTATTTATTTTTATTTTTTTTTTCAAATATATATCATGTAAAAATTCTTAAGTAAATATATATAATTACTTGTAACAAAAAAATATCACATAATAAATTTTATAAAAGTTGTTAAAAAAAAAATTAAGCGGAAGGAATAAATTCTAAATAAATTAGAAAAAAGAACTTGATATTAAATTTTATCGATTCTCAACGGTTTTTTTTTTAAAAAAAATAATAAAGACAAATAAGAAAATAATTTTCTTATTAATACCTGCGTTATGATGTTACATATAAAAGTCACAAATGACATTCTAAATCCTTTTTGATATATTAAGAAAACTTATAGAGCGGCCAAAAATACGCATAGTATAAGGTTTCTAATATAGTACATAGTAAAAGTACTGTACATACTAAGTAAAAAATGGGAAAAATTATACATTCATACGCAAAATAATGAGTTTACTATGTACGCGCGTCAGTGCAAATCACGTGACTTCAAGATTGTTTTTCATGAATAAATATTTTTACCACATATACAACACACATGCTAAATTCATTTTTGCCTGCTCTACAAGTTTACTTAGAGCGCAGAGTAGGGTTTTGAATCCTGTTTTGATTTATTTGACTTTCTTCATTTTTGATATCCATTTTTGGATATGATCGGCAAAGTTTCGTTCATTCATATGTAAAGTCAAAAACAATATTCAGAATCCCACCTTTTTTTCCTTAAGTAAACTTGCAAAGCAGATAAAATACGTTTATTTTATGATTTTAAAGTTTAAATTAACTGTTAATCTTTGTTTATAAAAAATTAATCTAATCAAAATTATACCGAATCACGCGATTTGTCTATAAACTTTTAGTTGTCTAGCAAGTATAATACAATTATTTAGTTATTAAAATTTTGATTTTTTTAATTCAATTTGAATAGTTTTTAATTTATAGTAAGAACTACAATTATGAAAATTTTTTGTTATAACGTAAGCGCATTACATGAAATCAAATCGGCAATGAATTCGGGTGTTACCGAAGATCAGTTTTTTGGTAGCTTATAGTATAGAACAAAGATATACGTTTCAAGTTCAAGTATTTAGAAAAAATCACATTTAATTAATTTGATTATTTTAGGAAATGGTCGGTGTGCATGACTTTCTTTACTGTTGTGCAAATTATGGTGCTGACTTTCTTTTACTGTTGTGTAATGACGAAAAATCCATTGCCGAAAATTGATAGTATTTTGACCATCATTAACATCATTAGCCAAAACAGTTAACTAACCGGTAAAAAAATTCCATTTCGTTTGTATGTCTCAACACTCTCATGATTGAATAAAATTGTAAATTAACCAATTTTTCTCTATAAAAATAATCGTTTTTTCCCCAACTTGTTTCTTATTTCCCCACAATTATTTCTTAAATTTTTTTTGAAATTATCTTTACACTTTATTAAATAAATGGTACGAAAAAAAGGCCCCGTTTGGGATCATTTTGAAATATTAAGTAATGTTGTCAATTCACATCCCCATGTAAGATGTAAATACTGTTCCAAGGAGTATAAACGAGCTGTTCCTGAACGAATGCAAACTCATCTTGACAAAAATTGCGCACAAGCACCAAATTCTACTAAATCTCAATCCAATATGGAAAAATCTCTTAATCTTTCATTATCCAAAGTATTATCACCAGAAGATTTGCGCTATCTTGGATATTGTTCTCAATGTGGTATAGGAACCGAAAAAAATGAAGAAAAAGCATTTCAATTATACAAAGTAGCTGCTAATAAAGGTCTTGTTAGTTCAATAAATGATCTTGGTTACTGTTATCAACATGGAATAGGAACTGAAAAAGACGAAGTTAAAGCATTTGGATTATATAATGAAGCAGCTGAGAAAGGTTGTGTTGAATCAATGCGTAATCTTGCATATTTATACCAAAATGGAATAGGAACTGAAAAAAATGAAATTAAAGCATTTGAATTATATAAAGAAGCAGATGATAAGGCGATATTAATAATGCAATACGTAAACTTGGGGAATGTTATCAACATGGAATAGGAATCGTCTTTATGGATTAAAAAGTGGTGAAAGCAATTAAGCCAAATTTTATATTAAGAACTTTTCGTAATTAAATTAGATTTTATTCGTTCCTTTACATAACAATTTATATTTTTCATTTAAGTTTATTTTTTCAAAATTACGTACACATTTCCTTTACATATTCGAATATGCAAAAACTATTTTTATGATAACTAAAATTCTACATATTTAACATTTAAGATAATATAATCGTTCTATACTTTTATATAATATGGAAAACAATATTATTTATCAATTAAATTATCCCAATATTTCTTTTTAAAAAAATCAATAAAGATATTATATATATATATTATCGCGTAATTTCATGATTATATATACCACTATAGTATTTATGTTTCTTATACTACATATTATTACTAAAATATCAGGAATATGTTATCATTATATATCAAATTATATTCTATAGTCAATTTTATTCCACATTGATACATTAATTATTTTATTATGAAACCAGGAGTAACCCGTCGCGCTGCGCCGGGAATAAAACTTGCCCATCAAGTCAAGAAAAGTAACAATGATATGGCTATATTTTAGAAATAGGTTTAGTATTTTAATAATATTATTTACAGTATGATAAGGTTAGAAGAAAATATTCTAATAAATTTATATAATTTACATATTTATATTAATAAAAGTGAATTGTGTATGAATGTTATATATAAAATATTATACATGAAATATTGTTATATATACAAAATGTTATTTTTAAATGTGAATTCTATTTATAGAATGAAATATTCACAGTATACAATGTTTCTTGTCTTGCAGTCCTCACCATTATCTATAAAAACCTTAATATGTTGATATACAGTTACTCTTGAGAAATATAATTGCTCATGTGTAAAGACAGGTTCAGGTAGGTAAACACCAACCCTGCTCAGAGTTTGTCCATTAATCGTTATTGAGAATGCAACACATACTGGAAATTGACATTGATTCAAAGTAAAGTCTCATTATTTTTCACCTCATATTACTTCTCATTATTCGTCTCCCATTATTTTCTATTACATCTTTTCATTTCCCATTATTTCTTTTTCTCTCCTATTTACTTCCATCACCCTTTTTCGTCTCCCATCACTGCTCTTCGTCTCCCATCACTCCTCTTTGTCTCCCATCACTCCTTTTCGTCTCCTATCACTCCTTTTCGTCTCCCATCACTCCTTTTCGTCTCCCATAACTCTTTTTCATCATTCATCATGTCCTATTTTTCCTTTTTGTTTCCTATCACTTCTCATTACTCTTTTTTACCCCTTTCTTTTCCTATTACTTTCCATTACTCCATTGTTATTTCATTTTAGCATCTTTCTCCTTGATCATTGTAATTTACTTATCTTTTTTATTTATTGTTATTGTTTATTTATTTGTATCACTTCATTAAAAATAAATACAGTGATTTTTTTTTTAAAAATAGAAAATGTGGGACTTAAATTTTAATATTTGCAAATAAAATTTCATTAAACAAGATTATTTTGAATAAATATGTTTGCAAAAAAAATTTCTTACAAATATCTTCACAATAAAATCATATATTTGCCGATCAAATAAATGGCCTTAACTTTTAAGTTTAAATCAGCACGGAATCATGCGGTACACAATTCAAAGATTATACAGGCTAATCTAAACGTTAGAAGATCGACATGTATTTTTTTTATTAGATACAGTAGATTCCCAAAGATTATAAATAAATAAACGACGACATTATGTAATTCGAATTTGTCTTTAAGTAATATACTTTTATCTACAGTGACACCGTCCTTTGTGATCTTAGGGCTACCATATGGTTGTTCAATCAACACATTACGTTCCTTTGATCTTCTAGAAGTATATAATTAATATAAGTTATTATTTATTTTCTTTGTGTAATTTTATTAGCGATTATCCGGGTCATATAACATTTTGACATATTAGTTCAATTACTTTGGACACGGGACGAAGCCACATTATCTACGAAAAAATAAATTTAACTTACTGTTTTCGTCGCTTAGATCAAAAGAATAAGAGAATATTAACAGTTAGACGTTTTCTTAAAAAAAAAAATAAAAATAGAAAAAAGTAAATAAAGAACAGCATAACATATTTGTACCTTTGAAGAAACCGGAACCTACAAAAATTAAAAAAAAATTTCGAATTATTTTTGAAAACTTATCAGTTCCGTTCATAATCCATAAATTTGACCGGATTCCTACAAATAGAAAAAATTTTAAAAAAAATAACGTTTTTACTTGAAGTTTTCAACACTTCACAAGGAAGAGGAGCCCAACTTCTTACAAAAATAAAACAGTAATATACCATTTTTTATGTCATATTTCAACTCTGAACATTTTTCTATCAAAATATTATAGAATTCTTGTTGCAAAAGAAATTGATTATGGATCCGATAGAAATTATATGTTCACATTGATACTCCTAAATAATCGAAGTGATTGGAGTGACGCTTGAAGCAGTCGGATTTCTTGTCTTCGTAGTAAGTAACTATGGGATAATTTTCGTCACCATTAATAATTATGCTACCAGAGGTGTGGTGTGGTAAGACTACCCGTAATTATGTCGTACAAAGAATTTTTATAGAAATTGATAGAATGGCGCCAAGGATTACTGGAACTACAACTTCGCACTATAATTTATTAACTATTAAACATGAAAATAAAAGATTTGAATCATCTTGTAATTCTTCAAGTATCAATAAAGTACATCCTTATTGAATCTGGACATTAATCTTATTTAATTCTTTTTTCATAAATTTTTTATTTCTTTGAGGAAAAAAAAAAAAATATTATGATATAAAAAGTAATTACCGGTAAGCCCTGAATTGCTGAATAATGCATTAGATCATCCTTTGTGTGACTTCAAGAATGAATTTTTAATATTACGTATCGATGATTTAAATATTTTAAATATAATAAGTAATGTAACTAAATGTTTTATTCGTTCGGGAATGGATAATCTATTAATTGCAGATTATAAACTAAAGAAAAAAAATAATTTTATTAACTTTTACGTCGAAAAGATTTTTTTTTTTTTTAAAAAAAAAAAAAGGAAAGAAAGAAACAATACGTTTATATTACGATTAGCCGGTCAATTAGCAATTCAAATTTTACTTAATCCGTTATTATTAATAAATTTGGCGGGTACTGTACATCATTTTTTTCACAAATAATATTTTGTCTTTAACTTCTTTAACGTATTTACGTTACTCATTCTTTCAACAATTTCTATCAATATCTACAACAAAAAAAATGAATTTAAAGAATGAAAAATAGATAAATGCATTAATAAACAAGCCACGTAACTAACTTTTTATTTATTAAATTAAAATTTTCTTTATTAATTTCCTTAATATGAACAATTCCTTTTAAAATTTTAACGAAAAATAGAAAAAAGAAAGGATAAACTATAATAAATTTTTTTTTGTTTTTTTAACCAATTAAATTGGGTTTTTTGTAAGATATGTAAAGAAAAATAGAATGAATTTCTTTTTGTGTAATGAAGAAAATCTGTGTTACATATCCATTGCCGAAAATCATTATTTTGGTAGTATTTTGACCATTATTAACCATGTAATTTTCCATGACCAGTTAATTAACCGGTAAAATAATTCCATATGAAAGGCACGATTATTCTATTGCTACTTTCGTTTATAAGCTTAAAACATTTTCGTGATTAGATAAAATTGTAAATTAACCAGTTTTTTTCTATATAATTAAACGTTCTCTTCTTAACTTGCTTCTTATCTCTTCACAATTATTTCTTACATTTTTTTTTAATTATCTTTATAAAATCATCCTTTATTTTCAAAAATAATTGAACAAAATGGTACGAAAAAAAGGGCCCGTCTGGAATCATTTTGAAATAATAAGCAATACTATCAATTCACATCCCCATGTAAAATGTAAATACTGTTCTAAGGAATATAAACGAGCTGTTCCTGAACGAATGCAAACACATCTTGATAAAAAGTGCGTACAAGCACCAAATTCTGCTAAATCTCAGTCCAAACAACAAAATACTACGTCTAATTTGGACCATTTAAGCGAGGAAGAGAAAAAATCTCTTAAGCTTTTAATATCCAAAGTATTATCCCCCTACAAGTTATCAAATAAAGAAAAGGTAAAAATGCAAACGGATGATATTGACCAATCGCCAGGCGATATGCGCCATCTTGGATATTGTTATCAGCGTGGTATAGGAACCGAAAGAAACGAAGAAAAAGCATTTGAATTATACAAAGTAGCTGCTAATAAAGGTCATGTTATTTCAATAAATGATCTTGGATACTGTTATCAACATGGAATAGGAACTGAAAAAGATGAAATTAAAGCATTTGAATTATATAAAGAAGCAGCAGAGAAAGGTTGTGTTGAATCGATGCGTAATCTTGGTTATTTTTATCAGAATGGAATAGGAACCGAAAAAAATGAAGCCAAAGCATTTAAATTATATAAAAAAGCAGCTGAAAAAGGTGATATTAATGCAATACGTAACCTTGGAGAATGTTATCAACATGGAATAGGAACCGAGAAGAACGAAATTAAAGCATCCGAATGGATAAAAAAAGCGGTTGAAAGTAATTAAGCCAAATTATGTATTAAGAATTTTTTCGTAATTAAATCAGATTTTACTCGTTCCTTTAAATTACAATTTTTCTTTTACCTCAAGTTTATTTTCTATCTATTTATCAAAATTCGTACAAGACGCTTTGACGATCATTAGTTCACGTTTACAACATTCGAATATGCAAAAACTATTTTTTATGAAGCTTAAACAGCATCTCTTAACTGTAATTGTTAAGCTTTTTCTTGGACTCAATAAAATTTTATTAGAAAAATTTTTTACTCATTAAGACTTCCTATTAAGTATAATAATTTTATTATTAAAGAATTCATACGTATATTTTTAAAAATTAGCATTATATGACAATAATATCATTCTATATAATATATGAAAACAATATTATTTATCAATTAAATTATCCCAAAATATTTCAAAAAAAAAAAAAAAAAAAAAAATTAAAAAAA
>QZLH01000014.1:106733-131383 GCA_003833135.1 Oehlia diaphana
AGAATTAAGGATATTTGAATTCGGGATATTGGGATTCGGATATTGGGATTTAGGGTTCGGGAAATTAGACTTCAGGAAATGGGATTCGAGAAATAAGGATTCGGGAAATTGTATATTTCGGGAAATGTTCAGTTCAGAAATTTGGCATTCAGGCAAATGACTTCGGGAAATGATATATTCAGGAAAAAGGCATTCAGGAAATCGTACTGTAACCATAATTTTTACTCCACTACTTTGGAAATAACATAGTACCATTAACTAGTAGAGATTTGAGAATAGCAGTTTCATGCCAAAAAATCAAATTTAATTAGTACTAATAATATGTGCAACATTCACCACTTTCCATTACTGCTATTAGAAAATATGAATTCCTATAACAAAAAAATATATATATGTATATTAGAAAAATTTAATAATTAATTAATTAAATAATTAAATTTAGTAATAACCTGAAAAGATGACTCTGAAATTAAAATTTTGAGGAAAATAAGAAACAACTGGATTTTGATTTCTCAATTCTCATGCATATTACTTAGAAACATAGTACAATGGAAAGTGGTGGACATTATCCTAATTTCCCATATTATTTAGTACAAGAATAATGAAAAGTGATGAAAGAAGAAATATTTAACCAAAACTTTTTTCAAAAAAAATTTTATTTATATTTATTAATAGGGTCTTTAAAAAGTTTGTTTAGATGACCAGCTGTTAAAATTATACCAGTATAGTTATAATTAATAATCAGTTATAATTTATTCTAGGGGCAGACTATGTAAATGAACCTAAAGATTTCAAAGCTTTATTAATATCATCAAATACAAAACAAAAGTCAAAATCACTTAAGTATCTAATTCAACCTATATTTCTACAATATTTCATCAAGATTTATATGATTATATAGATAAAAAACAACAATATGGCTTTCACCTTATATAAATCCTATTATTGTAGAAGAAAAAGGCATATTTAGATGATAATAATATTAGAGACCTTAAGAAAAGCACTGGTAAAACTTATTACAGGTAGATTATACTGAAAGGAGAAAATAATTAAACTTCTTAAAACATAATTATTTTACTAGATAAATTATGTAAATTTTTTATTATTTAAAAAATATATATGTGACACATAAATCATCATAAGTAGCCTGATATTACACTGAAAAAGTCTTTACAATAAGACATAGGGAACAACAGTTCGTTTGGCTACAAAGGAAAGAAGGTGATATTGAAAGAAAAATTAATTGTTAGAGGCTTAAAACTTTGGGAAAGTAAACGACCCATAACTCCATTTTTCTCATTGTCTCCTACAACTACTCCTCAAGAGGGAGAAAGTTGATTGTATGAAAAAATTGCTCTGCCATATCTCAGAAAAAATTAAAGGCTTGCTTTCAAAAATCCAAAATATGCTAACTTGAAGGTGAGTATTGTATGCAAGGTGCCAAGGTTCCTGAACATCTAGTCTATAAAGAACTTTAGAGAAAGGAATTGTAGAAGACTTGTATATTTATTGTGATATTCCTCTTGCATATTGGAATGATGTGACTGACGATTATTGGATTTGGAATAAAGAATGAATTAGTAGGCATAAGAATACTAGTAGTAGGAAAAATAAAATAATTATATAAACAAGAGGCAGAATCTATAATTTACACCATGCAGAAATTGTACAATTGCTAGCTCTGGTTACAACAAATCTGGCAATCAGTAGTAACAACTGCAAATTCTGTCATGGTAAATGCAGTGAAACAACTATTAGAAGGGAAAGCCAAAGTCATATAATGATTTATGAGTCTTGGATCGAGTCTTTAGAAGTTTTAATCAAGAATTAAGTAAAAAAAGAAAACTAGAGAATTATTTTCTCAGTCATTTTTTTTCGATATAATAATGGAAGAAAAAAAATTAGCTACTTACTGTATAAGGAAATTTATAAAATCACTGTTGATGGCTTACCGAAATACACAAATCTGCAGTGAATTTTTTTTCGTTATAATTTTTAATTTTATTAAATAGTATAAATTTAATGATTAAGAAAGTTTGACATGTTCAGCAAATACTATTAAAGAAATGCAACTACCAGCCTTCTGCAGTAAATCTAACATACACTGTCAGAAAGAAGAAAATTGCTAAATATATATTTTTATTATAATGGGATAATAATATGATTTTTTTATTAACTTACTTCCTTTTAATATTGTTATATATAACTTATCATCCATTTGGTTTAAGAAAAATAGTCATGATGTAAAAATGAATCTAATAAATTTGCTTGGTAGTACTTTGTAGCATCTATTTTTGACCATTGATCTTAGGAGCAAGCATGGTTACATTGGAGTCACAGCAACTTGGCTTGCTTCTGACTTTATTTTTCAGTTAGACATCCACTTAATAGTTAATATTTAACGCCAGCAATTAATAAAAATGATGGAAAACTTTCACAATATAAATAAATAATATCTTTAGACATTAAATCACCATTAGAAAGTGGAAGATAAGCTGGAGGAGTAAGAAGACAAGTAGTTAATCAAAGAACTTATTTTCTTCTTAAAGGAAAAGAACTTGTGACTTGATAATGAAAACTATAAAATCCTAAATGGTTAAAGATCAATAGTTTAGACTTTTTTCATCTAACTAAGAAGAAATTTATAAAGGATTATTAGGAAACTATAATTCATTATAAGACTGGTTTCAATCAGAAATATCCTACTAAATTCATTGTAATTTCACAAGAAGTATAAAATGTTTCTGCTTTTATCTTAATATAAAATTATAGTTTCAAGTCATAAATATAATTTTAAAGAATTACAAAAATAGCAAGAAAGTTTTTTAATAAATTTTTCTAATCTATTATTAGTATTATAATTGAATCTAATTACTAGATATCATATAATAACAAACAACATTTCTAAACAACAAAGTTTATAGTGGAATTTGAAAAAGTCTACAAATCAGCCTCACCTCATTGGATGAGTAGGATTTAGGAAACCTACAAAACAAACTTCATTGTTCTTAAGGATTCTGCTGTTTGCAGCTCCCTCCTTAACGATAATGATAGGGTTGCAATGGGAGAATATTGGAATAACCTGGTGAACAGAAGTACAACCTTCAATTATTTGATCAACACTTTTTATAAATTAAAGGTGATTTAGTGGTAAGAATTTGTACATAAATGGAATTTATAAAAGTATTTTCACGCACATATACTGAAGAGTTAATAGAAAAATATATATTATTATAAAATAAATTACTAAGATGATATCAAAATATTTATTAACAAAACGTTAAAAAAATATAATAAAATTGAGCAGAATATTCGGCATAATTATTAATAGGACACCATTTGACTGAGAACGCTCTTAAATCTTCCATGGTTAAACGCTCAAGTGGCTGTCCAGAGAAATTCGTCAATTTATGCTTAACAAAATTGATCAACCACCTTTGAACGTCACTTCCAAATGTGATCATGTTAGGACTATGAATTATTCTATATATGGTCTACTGATATTATAAATAAGTAATCTATTTGAATAGAAAACAGTATTTTATACTTATTTCAGTCTATGTGGACAATATGATTTGAATCAATTATTTATTAAAAGAAAATAAAGCATATTTGTTATATTTGTTATATATTATTGTCTTGTTATATTTCTTTAATTAAAAGATCATTTTATTAGTTACAATCAGGAAAAATGAAAAAGGTCACCTTGCAAAGTTTAAGTAGCAGTATTATAAATTGATTACATATAATCTTAAATGGAAACAGTTTTCAAAAAAGTTATTTTATAGCTTCTCTTAATACTTGACGTTTTACATTTCTTTTTCATAATCATTTCGTTTTATTTTTCAATATTCAAATAATTATTTTATAATTTTATTAACTTTGGATGGCTGGACAAATTCAAAATAGCATTTGCCATTTATACAAAATTATAAATAATATTAATATCATTAATTATAAATAATATTGTAATATATTAAACAAGTTAACTATAATTTGGTATTAAGAATATATAATTATTATACAAACTCAATTATCTTTTCTATAAAAAGATGGTTAAACGAGATTAGTTTATTTTACATTGTTCTCAGGTATGGTGCAAATCTATATTTTAATGATATACCGTACCGTTCCGAAATTAAGAAACCTTTTTTACTATGAGGTACTTAATTTCGAGTACTTTTAGATAAATTATTAAATTGTCTTCTATCAGCACGAATTGTCAATATAAAAAATACTTTATTGTCTAACGTTACATTGTGACATTCATGTGACATGACGCGAATTTAAATATGAACTGATTAATTTTGTTGAAAGTCAGTGTAAAATTTAAATAATGATGTATATCATCGAATTGTCTTTCTTTGTAAATTCAAAATATTATTCATAAATTCGTTGCAATTTTTAGCTGAAATTTAATGAATATTAATCTTTTTATACAAAATTTAATGATAAAAGTTAACATTAAATTGATACTACTTATTTTCGGTACTATACAAAATGGGGTGCTTATCTTTGGGTACTGTTAATTCGGAACGATACGGTATTTAACTAATTAACCTAATTGATTTATTATGCGAATATGATATACTTAAATATTTGAAATTTGGAGATATGAAATAATATAGTAGTTAAATATTTAGTTAAAAGAGAATCTTTAATTATTACTGATATGACGCACAGATATACATCAACAGTATATAAGTGTTTATTAAATCTGCAAATCCACAAGAGAAAATCAAAAAAAAATTTAATGAAGTATCTTTGAATTATTTTAATAGAAGAATCTATTATATAATAGAAAGTTATATAAATAGGGCCTTTGGTTTTCGAATTGAAATTCAAGATGATGCGAAGGAGATGAGATAGAAGAAATAGAAGAAAATATTGAAATTCAATATGACGCAAAGGAGATGAGATGGAAGAAATAGCAAAAATTCAAAGATGATGAGGTGAAAGAAAAATAGAAGAAAATTGTAGGAGGGTTAATAGTATTGCTCATAGCTCAGATGAATTCAATAATATTTTAGATAAACTGAATTTATCAATTAAATATTAACTTTTGAAGAAAATAGACACTAATATTCAATATATTATTAAAATTTGAGAAGATTTATTCGCAAACTATTAATTAGAAAAATTTTGAATCTTCATTGAAACTTTAAATATATGAACAGTGAAGAAAATATTCTACAAACTACCTTTTATACATTAAGAGTGAAAAGAATTAAAATTCAATGATTAATCAAAGAAATTCCAACGATTGAACAAAGAAAAAAGAGTGCTTAATATATATAACTGAAAGATTGAAAGTGCTTAAGATGTAGATGTAAATTATGTATGGATGTGTATTCCAGTTAAAAATCAAGTAATGCTAAAGACCTTTACAATGTGTTTATTTTTATAAATTCATATAAAATATATAAAATTATATAGATAAAATTATACTACCAATTATACATATACAAAACTCATAAAATTTTCAGTAATAATCTTCGAAAGAAAATAATACAATTAGAAAAAAAAGCAGAAATTAGAAGTTATAATAAAAATTTAGATAATAATAATAAATATATAGATAATTCTCCTTTATATAAAAATTGAAAATGGAAAAAAATTTAATATAAATTTTGGTACGAAAATTTTGAAATTTTATATTACATGTAATCGGATTAGATTAGCGAAAATAATCTGGTTTATTGGGTATAATTTAAATTTTATATTAGGTATTTAGTTAAGTAGAAATTATTCATATAAATTATAATTACTTATGATATTATTATAAGTAACAAGAAATGTCAAAACGTATTACAAATTATTCATTTTTCAGTTATTTATATGACAACTACTGTTTTCAGCAATTAATCAATTTTAAATTTCGCGACAAATAAATTCTATGAGCACAATCATTATATATATGATAATTTATTGTTTTACAACTTATATTATAAATAGTGTTAAGTTAAAATATTCATCTTAAATAACAACCTAATAATTTTTTATTAAATAAATTTTTTTTTTTATAGTTTACATTTAAATGCTTTTAAAAAATATAAAATGTATTTATTTTAAATATTTATAAGTTTGACCAATTTTGCAAACCACATAAACCTGATTTAAAACCTTTAATCAGTTTCGGTCTCCATATTAAAGTATATATTTTTTTCATAACTAAAATATTTAATAACTCCATCATTCTTATATCTATCAATAAGTGCCACATAATCTTTTTCACCATAAATTGAGTCAGATGTAAACATAGAAAGTGCAGGTCGACCTTTCCATTTTTTAAAAAATGTCTCCAATTCTTCCAATGTAAATTGAATATCATCAAAAAATCTAATTTCACTTAAATTATTTGGTGCAGATCTAATTATTATTTCTAATAATTCATCTTCAGGTTCATTTTCATAAAATATAACTAATAATAATGATTTCAAGTTTTTACAAACTTTTAATAATTTTTCTAATTCATTGAAATGTTCCACTGATGATGAAAATATAAGTGATAAATATTCAATTTTAGGACAGTTCTCATATACCTTACGAATAAAATTTAAAGAATCCTCATCAAAATCATCATGATAAATAGTATCATAATATTTTGATGATAAAATTTCTTTAAGTTCTCCACCAGTATTTTCTATTATACTAGAAGCTGTATTTAATGTAATACAATCTATATTAAGGATCTCAAGTTCACGATATGAAAATGTTTTTAATTGTTCATCACTAAAAAAAATAAAAACATCATTAATTATTAATGTTTTTAATTTATAGAGCTTTTGGAGTACTTTTTGTAATAATATATGCTCAAAACAATCAACATATTGAAAAAATATTTTTAAATGTTTAAGTATATCTGCTTTTTTTTCTAATACGAGAAGAATTTCTTCATAAGGATCTGTATAATAATCATCATTAAAATCATCTTTCCATTCAAAATATTTTAAATTTTTTTGAACTTCTATTAATTTTATCAATCCAAGATTAGCTTCTATATTTTTATTAATAATTATAAATCTTTGAATATAATTACAAATACGTGCTAATCCATAAAAATATGAGGAATCAATAGATGTATCACATTTTATTTCACAAAGTGATTCGAGACGAATTTTAGCTTCCGGGAAATAAAATATTTGATGCTTAATTGATCTCATATCTAAATATCTAAATTCAGAACTTTTTTTCATAAAGAGATTATAAAATTCTTGTTGTAAAAGAAATTGATTGTATGCTAAAAAGGATCCATTAGAAATTATTTTATTTATTATATTTATATTGATACTTCTACAATAAGATAAATAATCAAACAAGAGTGATTGACATGAAATTTGAGGTAATCCTCTTTGTATTTTTAGGAATTCTTTAATATCATCAGTTAAGTAATAGGCAATGATAGCGAATAAATAACTTTTATTATCATAATTAATATCATAGCACCAGGGATTTCTCCATAAAATTGGAATTACAGTTTCACACCAAGTTTTATTAACCATTAAACATAAAAATAATGATTTCGAATCTTTTCCCAATTCTTCAAATATTAAGTAAAGAATATCCTTATTGAGCTTTGACATTCTCTTATCGGAATAAAACAAAAGAAAAATGTAAAAAAAAACTGAATAATCCTAAAATATTATGTGTTTTTTAAAAAATAACTTTTCGTGATTTTAAACTGAAAAAAAAAAAAAAAATATGAAAAAAACCATGAATGAAACTAAATTTATATAATAAACCACCGGAAAACTCCGACTAAAGAGAATCGTCATAATCGTCATTCTTGTGCGATCTAAAAATGCTGATCAAATGTTTCACGACACGAATAATATTAAACGCCTTTTGTACAAGTATGATATTCATAATAACAATATATGCAGAATTACGTAATTAAACTTTATTATTACGAACATTCGATAAAATGTTCTTTTACAAATACAGAAACGACAAACAAAAATTCCTGCATATATTATATTTGAAATCGAATAAAAATGAAGTATTAAATGATGTGTAAATTTTAATAATTATTTTAAAAATAAATATACAATTTGAAGCAAAGTTTGACAGAAAATCATTGTTTACAAATATAATTATACGCTTGAAAGTTGGAACATAAATATTGTTTACTGTATATATTTAATAGTATAACATATATAAATTTCTCAAGCAGTAACATGATATGATTCTTGCCATTATGAAAGGCATAGCTTCTAATTATAGCGTTTAACGTATTAAAGTTAATAAATTCTTAAAAATAAAAACACCCCATAAAAAATATTCTGAGTAAAATCCCGATAAATTCGATAAATGATTATTTTTCTCAAAAAAACTCCGATATGTGATTTATTTTTATTTTTATAATGAAGACGAAAGCCGGGATTATAGGCAAATATTAGAAGAACGAATTACAAAGACGAACTAAACTAAACGGATGCGAGTTATCCAACCCCCCAACTTTTGAAAGGAGTCGCCCCGCCTAATATTCAACCCTGAACCCTAGGCGTAACCGAGCTACTCATTGACACCATAAAAACTTAAATACTAGATGACTTTTTATCCGATATGTGATCAATTTTCTAAAAAATTTTTTGTAGGGACGTTTTGTAGATCATGTGACTTTACGTCCATTATTTATGCGTCCACTACTTTAGAGCTATGCCGGATAATGCGGAAAGTATTGAAACTGAACACAAAACTGATCACGAACAAGTAATGGAATATTGGAAGAACTGGACGCGAATACCTGGGTGCAATCTACCAACCAATATTTCAATCCAACACATAAAATCATACTTCAGCCCGAACCTAGAAATAGGAATATTTCCTTTGGCTCATCTATTAATCCTATCGCTTGATTTTTAAATATCCCTAATAACTATCGATCGGAATAAGTTTATTTAGTTTATTGATTGAATTGGGATGATTCTATTAGCACCATTTTGGAATTTTTCTCAAAGAAACTCAATATTTAATATAAAAAATCCTTTATTGCAATCGTTTCCAAAAAGGAATAATTTGAACGTTTATAAGAAAATTTATACTTAATTTGAATCGAGTCTTTTTGCTTCATGAGTCAATAAAAGACCTCTGAAAACATATTAGTAGTATAACTGCCACAAATCTGGCGAATTAAATAGTTTTTAATTACCCTTTTAACTTCAAGTATTGTATCATAAATTTGCAAATCCGATTAGTGATCGTCAAATTTTACGTTCCTTATAAGTCAAATAAAGCTTGAACTGCGTTCGAGTCAATTTCGAGTGCACGTAATCGGGAATGCTGGCCAGGACTATCGTAATTTCGGCCTCTAACTATATTATTATCACGTGATAATAGTTCCGGTCAACACTAATTGTAATTCTGAACTTCAGAACGAGAAAATTTTTTTTGGCTTGTACTTTGACTCGAGTACTCTTCTAATTAAAAAAGTTCTTGACTTCGGTCTATTCGTTCTGACTCGAATCTTAGTTTTACCTGTAGCCCCAATTTTTGAAGGAAATTGACTAATAAAATTTTTTTAATGCATGTGTTATTGTACTATTATATCCTTCATTATAATAAATTACTTTAATTAAAGATTCTTCTTTTAACGTCATTCTGGGAACAATTTTCCACGATATCAAAGATAATATAGTTGATGTTTTTACTTAAGTTATCAAATCTTCATAATGATTGTCACAAAAAAACTTCAAACTTATTAAATGGTTAATAGTGACCGTGTATATATTTTATGGTCATAACTCGAGAATATTTTACTAATAAAATCTTAGTTTTACTAATAATGATGGTTATGGCGTATTTTACCAAAGTTCATTTTGCCACTAAAGTCATTTTTCCAAAGGGATGTTTTGCCAAAGGGACAGACATTTCACCAAATTGACATTTTATCAAATGAACATTTTGCTGGATTCTATTTTGCCAAAGCCAATTACACTGAAACTATTTACTGAATGGAGTGGTAATGATTGATATTTTTAAAATTCAATAAATTTTTATTTATTTCAAATATTTTATTCGCACTTATTTAAAAAATTGAAAAATAAAATAAGTGTTCATTAGATATCACTGCATCATTAATAAAACATTCCTTTTCATTTTTTCATTTAAACTAATGATTATGATTGAACAAAACTAATTAATTACTTCCAATCAATTAAAAAATTAAATTAACAAATGACAATTATAACATAGTCTTGTAATAATAAATAGTTTGATTAATAAAATTTAATGTAAATACTAGAAATAAAATTTGTTATATATTAAAGTTGATAACCAAAAAAATCTTAAAATATACCAATTTTACTGCAAAGTAAAAGCTTAAGAATGGAATCTAAAAATAAATAATATATAATAAAATAGGTTAGAAGACTCGAGTACTCTAAGTAAGCTTTGTAGAAAAGACAGATTCAAGCCCCCATGCCTACTATCAATTGACATTAACGATATATCGTGAGTGATCAAACTCGTGCAGAGGTACTGTCATATTGATAATAAGACATGAGACCCACCACCAAAGGGAAGGGCCCCACATACAGAAGTCTGCGACATAGCTTGAGATATTATTATTTCTCATTAAGGTAACCAGACTTCTAGAAGAGGAGGATAACCAAAGCACTCTAGGTGCACAAATCCCTTATACATCCCAGCTTAGTCATTTCCACTTACCAAAATAGTAAAAAAATAGGAAATTTCCAAGAATTTTGAATATTAAAAAGATATAAACACTTTTACATAAATCATAGAATCTAAAAAATAACATATATGGTAAAAAATATATTAGAAGACTCGAGTACTCTAAGTAAGCTTTGTAGAAAAGACAGATTCAAGCCCCCATGCCTACTATCAATTGACATTAACGATATATCGTGAGTGATCAAACTCGTGCAGAGGTACTGTCATCTTGATAATAAGACATGAGACCCACCACCAAAGGGAAGGGCCCCACATACAGAAGTCTGCGACATAGCTTGAGATATTATTATTTCTCATTAAGGTAACCAGACTTCTAGAAGAGGAGGATAACCAAAGCACTCTAGGTGCACAAATCCCTTAAACATCCCAGCTTAGTCATTTCCACTTACCAGAATAATAGATATTAAAGCTTGACATTCATTTCAAACTTTTCCCTTTCGAGACTAGTCAAAGTTGCTTTAGGATGGAATAAATTTCATATTTTTTTAACGATATTCATTCTAAATAGGGTGATGTTGTGTGGGTGAGCCTATGTGAGGTATACCTTCCTCTTCCCTATCTTTCATCCTTTCCTTTCCCTTTCCTCTTTCTCATCCTTTTCTCTTCTTCGTATCCCCAACTTTGTCGCTTTGAAACTTACACGTCCAATAAAAAAGTTATAAGAGAGTGACGATATATTTCTCTGGTAACTGCAACGCAATATTCTAATTCATTAAGATCTTTATACGTTATTGGTCTTGATAAGTCACTTCCAAGAACTCTATCAAATTCTTGTCTCAATCGTTGTTTCATTTCTGGATAATGTCTTAAGATAATATGCAACAAAGCAAAAATTCGCTGTCCTATGATTTAAAAAAAAATGAGATTTTAGAAAATTTGAAGCATATTTTAAATAAAATAAAATAACTTATTTACTTACGGTATCAGTATAGTAGGAATGGCCGAAAGACTTAAAGCATTTTTATATTTCTGAACAGAGAGCCAATAAAAAGAAGTTTACATTTATTTGTTGATTCTTTCAAGCGCCTTTTCCGTTTATTAGAAAAAAAATTTTTTATGTTTCTAAACAAGAAGTCAATAAAGAAGAAGTTTATACTCTATGTTATAATAAAAGAAGGAATATTTTAAAAAAAATTACGCGTGAAAAAAAGGGATTTTTATAGAAATATTTCGTTGATTGTGATAATCAGATCCGATGCATGATTATTTTGCATGAGTCATTTGAGTCATTTGATCAATGATATCTATGATTTTGATTTTTCGATTTAGAGTGTCCTTAAAATAGACCGCAGAAAAAAAAAGATTATCCTAGACCGCAACTGTATTAATCACGTGGCGTTTGCTCTGAAAAAACTTATTTATATAGAGGTTTAGGAATTAGGATAAAGAACCTGGACCCCGGTTCAGGATAAATTTGTCTTTTTTTTTTATCCGGTAATCTTTTTAACATTATTTTTGTTAACTAACGTTAACTCTCATTTTAATTCTTTTCAGCTTTTAATGGCTTTAGATTTTGGCATCACTTTGAGTTTTTCTTTAGAAACTTATCTTCTTAAACTAACTATCTTTTTTTGATTGTGCTTTTTTGCGATTTCATACTTCACCTTTTCTATTTCATTTTCACTTCATCTTTTATCGTTTTCCATTATCATTTCATCCTTTGTTGTTTCTTTTCGTCAACCTTTCGTCTTTCATCATTTTTTTCATCGTTCTTTTATCTTTCATCATCTTTCATCGTTCTTTTCATTCCTCATTCCTTTCATTACCCTTTCGGTCTTCCATCATTCTTTTCATTATCTTCTCGTCCCTTATTTTTTTTTCATTACCTTTTGTCCCCCATCTTCTTTTCATCATTTTTTCGTCCTCCATATTTCTTTTTAATACCCCTTCGTCTCTCATCATTCTTTTTGCTCCCTTTCATCCTTTATTATCATTTTTTTTAATTTTCTTTTATATTCCTTCATTTTTTTTTCATTTTTTACCTCTCTTTTTTTCATTTCTCATTCCTTCTCCTTTCTTTTGATCCTCATCATTATCACTTCTCCTTTCTTTTGTTTCTCATCATCCATCTCTCTTTTTTGACTTCATTCCTTTCTTATTTTACTTTATCTCTTTTACTTCTTTTCATTATTTATTTTGTTTTTTATTTTTTTTGTCATTATTTCCTTTATTATTATATTTCTCTTTTCTATTTAATTTATTTTTTTTTTGCCATTGTAATTTGTTGTTAGATTCTATTACTGATGCTATTATGTTTATTACGTACTGTCAAAAATAAACAATTGTTTGGCTTTAAATTCATTTATAACATATTTAGTAATGGTTAATTAAAAAGTACTGGATGCAATACACTTTTGATAAAAAAAGTTAACAAATTTTTATCTAAAATCATATTCACATACAGTATAAATATAACTTTTAATTTGAGTTTAAAGTAAATTATTTTTGCGAAAAAATTTTAAAGTTAAAATATATATATAAACAGTTATATATATCATATAATGGGCTCATTTGTATCACGCGATATGTTAATAATCGCACTCTGACCTTTTTAACTTTTTTTTTTAAACTTAAAAAAGTTTAAAATTTTTATGTTTAAAATGCTTCTTAAAGTTTTCAATGAAACACTTCCTCTCTTGCTTCTCTCATTTCCTTCTTTCCCTCTCGTTCTTCCTTTCCTCTCTTTTAATTCCCATTCCCTCTTTTCGTTCTTTCCCTTTCGCCTGTTTCTTTGCTGTTATTGTTATTAAACGTCTTTCTTTTTAGGTTTTTGTCTTATCTACAGCTTCTTCTTGACTTTTAGACCAAGTTATTATATAAGTCTATTAATACAATTACTTCTGGGAAATCTTTGGTAACCACTAAAGGAAGGACGCGATATATTTGTTAGATTTGAAAGTTTTCGGTAAAGTTGTTTTTTTTTAATCGAATGATCGACACTGCATCAACCATTTTGAAAATGGCGAACAGAATCCCAGATAAGTTTGAAAAAATTTTGAAATTTTTTAAAAAGCTGTTTTTCAACATTTTAATTCGGATTTTTCTAGACATACATGAATATTGACAAGGTTAATTAAGTGTTATTTTATTAACATTAGTAATTCTTCATGAAATTCTTTAGAATCCAGAGGCAAGCAATTGATTTGTCTGGCTCTTCACGAACAAATTAATGCAAGTATCACGGCATTTAATGTTAATCTAGATTTATTTTATTTCGGAAAATGTTGTTAAAATTTCCTTCTCTTTTTTTATGAACTTTGGAATATGATTGGGACTTGTATCAAATTACACTAACTTCATTTTTAATAGAATAACATATTTATTAACTATATGATTATTGCATTGAACACGCATTTACAGTTCACCTCTCTATAGTGAATTTTTATATAGTGAATAACTTTCTATAATGAAGAAAAGTTCAGGTACAGATTTTATATATATATAATAAATGATCCTCAGTATAGTTAATTTCTCACTATAACGAATTTTAATCTCCAGCCCATAGGATTCACTATAGTGAGGGTGAACTGTACTTGGAGTTTACTATATATTTTTTTTATTAATTTACAATATGTTATAATGCAAACAATACATTATATTACAAATTTTTTATACAGATTTTAAAATCGTTTATACAGTTACTTTCTATTATTTATATTGTTACTTTGAATTAACAATACATACATTTCCTAAACTATTACTACATTTTAACTACACATTTTTTATATTAAAAACATATCGCTGCGTCAAATTTAACACAAATAGCCATACGTCTACTATATTAATGGCAGTTATATAGCTACTATATAGTCCCGATTTCGCAAGTTTTAGCAAAGATTAATGTTCTTGCTTTCTCTAACTATTACTTCGCATTCAAGTATGGCCAATGAAATTTTAGGATTGAGTGTAACACGTTAATATAATACGATATAATTACGTACTATTGATTATCATGTGATTAAACACTTCGATTATAACGCTTCGAACGTCAAACAGTTACACTATATAAATAAATAATATTTGAAAATATGACATTGCTATTATTAAAACTTAGTTGCAAACCCTTTGATAAAACTTTTTTGGACCAATAATTATTATATTCGTTATTATGATATTACAGTATATTAAATACTCTGCGGCAGTCAAAGGAATTTTTTTTTTTTTTTGTGAATTCTGTTCAGATTACTAAGAGCATAGCAATCAAATTTTATCAGTAATGTAAGAATCAACAATCAATTCAAAACTCTAAAGATATACGCTAATTTTAAAATTTTTGCTTATAAACCAACCAATCAAATTCATATTACATTATGTTAAATTGCGTGAAACATTATTTGATCAACACGAATAATCTCAATTTTCGGAGTTTGGCTCCGGTTTTAATTATACAAATTTAGTTTTATTCATAAATTTTCAGGGTTTTGTTATTTCTTTTTAAATTTTTTCTTTTTGTTATAATCGAATAATTCAATACCATAAAAAATTATTCTGAAATACTCCAATTTGAAAAATTTGAAAAGATTATTAAGGATAAAAGAATCATGTCTAAACTTAATAAAGATATTCTTTTGTTGATTTTTGAAGAGTTGCAAGAAGATTCCAAATCTCTCTTTTCATGTCTAATGACTAATAAATTTTGGTGTGAAACTGTTATTCCAATTTTATGGAAGAAGCCTTGGTGTTATAATATTAATTATTATAATAAAAATTTATTATACTCTGTTATTACTTTTTATTTAGCTGATAATATTAAAGAATACCTAATAAGTCAAGGAATCTTAATACCTCGAACTTCACGCAAATCATTTTTAATAGATTATTTATCCTTTTGCAAGAGTATTGATATAGATATGTTGAATTCTATAATTTCTATAGGATTTTCAAATTTATATAATCAATTTTTATTGCAGCAAGAAATTTACAAACTTCTAATGAGGAAATGTCCTGAATTAAAGTATTTGAATATTAAATCAATTAAACATCAAATATTTTATTTTCCGGAAGCAAAGACTAAATTTGAATCACTTTGTGAATTAAAATGTGATACAACTATTGATACTTCATACTTTTATGGACTAGCACGTAATTGTCAATATATACAAAGACTCATTATTATAAACAATAAATTAAATATCAATCATGGAACGGTGAAATTAATTGAAAATCAAAGAAATTTAAAATATTTTGAGTGGAAGGATGATTTTGAAAATGATGATATCGTAGAATATCCTTATATAGAAATTTTTCTTGTATTAGAAAAAAAAGCTGATGTTCTTAATCATTTAATATTATCAACTCCGATCATAAAAAATGTACTCACAAAATTTTATAAATTAAAAACATTAATAATCAACGACTATGTTCCTTTTTCTGAAGACCAATTAAAAATGTCAGCATATCGTGAACTTGAAACTTTTAATATTGATTTTATTTCATTAAATGAAGCTTCTATTATAATTGAAAATAGTGGAGGACATATCAGAGAAATTCTATTAAGATATATTGATTATGAATATTGGTATGATAATCTTGGTGAAGATTCTCTTAATTTTATTTGTAAAATCTACCAACATTGTCCTTTGATTGAATATTTGTCATTATTATTTCCATCAACAACAGATCATTTCATTGAATTTGAAAAGTTATTAAAAGGTTGTCAAATTTTGAAATCTTTATTATTAAATATACCAAATAATGATAAAGAAGAAACTGGAGATGAATTATTAAAAATATTAATTAGATCAGCACCAACCAATCTAAGAGAAATTAGATTTTTTAACGATTTTAAATTTTCCTTGAATAATTTGGAGAAATTCTTTCAAAATTGGAAAGATCGCCCTGCACTTTCTATAATTACAACTGATCCTATATATAAGGGAGATGACTATATGAAACTGATCAATAAATACAAAGACAATGGAGTAATTAAAGAATTTAAGTGTGATTCTAGAAATGATGATATACAATATTAAATTTAATCATAACCACATATTTATATTTTTATAGAAATTTGTAAAAAATATTTTTAGTATAGTAAACATTAGGTTTGAGTTTGTAAATGACGAATTTTTCTCGATCAATTATTATATGTTTATTACCGTAAAAAGGTTTTTGCCAAAATTTTATTAATATAGACTTTTTTTGTTGTAATCACCGGGGGTGATCATCACCGTTGGCTAGAATTATCAATTTTTACCGGCACTATTTTTTTAATGCTGGTCGATCGTCATAATTTCAGTCACCGGTGATCATCACCCCGGTGATAGTTAGAAAAATTCTTTTTTGTTTTTATTTTGGAAATTTTTCCAAGTAAAATCCTTACGGGAAGCCGTAGATATCATCATGATTGATAATGAAATAACTGGTCTATACCATGGAGACTAACGTCCTGTATACAATTTTAAACTACTGATAGCTTATTCTTTTTAAATAAACATCATCCATAAAAATATCAATAAGGAAAATCACGAACGACTATTAGGAAATGAGTACCATGCGTTCATTTATTATAAATCCCATAATATAGTTTATATATTTATATTAAGTAGATGAAACAAACAAAAAATTTTAAATAATACGTACGTATATGCCGATATTTATAATTTTCTGAATATTTTATATATATTAAATATGAATTTTTTTTTTTTTGATAATTAAAATAAATTTTATATTACCCGGTTATTACCAATTGCTTAAATCTTATAATTATATTTCTTAGTAAAATAATAATTTCTTTTGCTACGCTTGAATACCCAAATTTTTTTTTTATTCTATATAAAAGCTAAAATATTAATATGGTGCGTATTGTATGTAACGTTGCGAAAGCAAATGTATCGCCTGACTTGACCTACATTTTAAGGGACAAAATGAAGGAGACCCGAAATATTACTATTAGGTGTGCGCACCGGAATTATGATAATTTTGTTAGTGTCCAATAAAAGGTAATAGAATTCTTATCAAAAAAAAGAAAGATATTTATCTTTTTTTTTTTGGCTGATGTACGAAAACTCGAACCTGACCACTACCTGACCTTCTTATATTTCTGCCATATTCCAGGGTCCTGTCGCACAGAATAATTTGGTGTTTTATATATAATATGACTTTTATAAAATGGTGACTGCATTTTTATTGCTGAAATCTACTTTTTTCTTATGTTTTATCTTGTTTGTAATAAAAATTTTCAAAATCTGCATTTTTATTAGTACTTTACACGACTGAATTTCAGGTCACATGATATAAAATGAAATTGAAAATAAAATCACGTGATTGTCAAGTATAGACTTCCGGCCATATTTAATTTATATATAAATTTAGTTTTATCCAGGTTTTGATTCTTTTCTGTATTAAGCAATTTAATATCGTAAAAAATCATCCAATCATGTCTAAAATTAACAAAGATATTCTTTTCTTATACTTGAAGAGTTACATGATGACTCAAAATCTCTTATCATGCTCTAATTGCTCTATGGTTGGTGCGAAGTTTCTATTCCAGCTTTGTGGAAAGATCCTTAATATTAATTATCATGATAAAATTCATTATATTCTGTTATTACTTATTATTTATCTGATGATATTAAAGAATTATTTTTACCAATTATATAACAACCACTTTATTTGATTATTTATCTTCCTACTAAAGTTTGATGTGGTCATTAAATTCTATAATTTTTATAGGAACTTCAGGCTTAAAAAATCAGTTTCTTTCGCAGCAAGATATTTACAAAACTTCTAATAAGGAAATATCCTGAATTGAAGTATTTGTCTATTTGAATATTAAATCAATTTAACATCAAATATATAATTTTCCAGAAGCTAAAGCGCGCCTTCAATCACTTTGCGAATTAAAATGTGATACGTCTATTGTTTCTTCATACTTTAATGGATTAGCTCGTAATTGTCAAATATACAGTATCAAAGCTAATTGTAGAATTTTGAGTGGAAGGATAATTTTGAAGATAATTTTTACAGATGATCCTTATTTAAAAAAATATTCTTATATCAGCAAAAAAAAAGCAGTTATTACTAGGAAAACGGTAATCATTAAAGTTACAACATTAAACAAAAAATTGATAATGAAAAATAGTAAATTATCAGTGTTACAAAAAAAGGAATATGATTGAAAGGATTTTTTAAGACATATAGAAAATCATTGTTTAGAATGTTAAAAATTTCTTCAATATGCTAATCCTAATAATGTTATTATGAAAAAACTTTACAATAATTCCAAATCAAATGGTCTTATAAAATTAGATATATCAAATTATTTATTCAGTTATGTTTATATTGAAATCAATTTAATAAATTAATAAAGTGAACAAATCGATTTATAACATGTAATATGTAATTACTATTTGTTACTGACTTAGCCAAGTCTTTTAAAACTTGTTGTCACCTGATCACCACGTTGAGGTGCAGCAACATTGATCAGGGGAAAGGGAAGGGAAAAATGAAAGGGAAAGAGGGGAAAGGGAAAGAGGGGAAAGGGAAAGAGGGGAAAGGGAAAGAGGGGAAAGGGAAAACCGGGAAAGAGGAAAGCGAGAGGGAAAGAGGAAAAGCGAGAGGGAAAAGGGGAAAACGAGAGAAGGAAGGGAAAAAGAAAGGAAATACACAAACATACACACCACCCACACACAAACTCACAAATACCTATACAAAACAACCACATACCTAAAGGAAGACGTAAAGAAAAGGGGCCTAAGAATAAAGAGAAGACCTAAACAGAGAGAAAACAGAGGATAAAGAAGGCCTAAAAAAAAAACCACATATTTGTATTATTTAATTATATACTCATGACAAAAGATGAGTTATTATTTGCATATTTGCATGAGGAACTGATATGAGTAATTATATTACTTATATACTGTATTATAGCGAATTATCAGTGTTACAAAGTATATAATCAAAAAAGGAAAATTCAGGAGTGAAAAAGGATGACGTAAGTGATGGAAGGAATGATATTGCATGGGTTAACTATCAAATAGTCTATTGCATAACAATAGAATGTTCGCTACGCCTCTCCGATAAATAAATTTATTTGATAAATCAATTTGACTCCCTTAGCAATTTTAATTTTTATTTTAAATAAATTTAAGAAGGAAGGAAGCGTCTTTTTATGCTAGTAAATCACTTATTGGATAACAATTGCCACAAAGAACCTGGTCAACCTTAAGCAAGTTGCCTAATCGCTTCAGAGCGTACTAAATTATCATAACCTGAGACACAATTGTAATGCTGGCAACGACAACAGGTCAAGTACCATAAATGTAGCTTTATTACGTTTTTACTAAAATTTTAACTTCACCTAATAAATTTTCTTTCAGACATATAAATAGATATATTGTGATCAAGTTTAGTATTTGACGATTCTATATTTTTAAATTATTTATGCGTAAAATGTAAATATGCGATACTGAATATTATGTATTAAGAGGACAAATCAATCATAGCCAAAAAAGTTTTATTTAACATTCAAAGAAAATTTTTTACACTAGTATAGCCGAAAATCAGAAGACCATCGTGCGGAGTTGCTTTGACACGAGTTACTCTATCTTCGATTCTTGACTCATCTTAATCGCTCTTTTCGTACCTGAAATTTTTTAATATGAATACAAAAAAATGTAATCAACAAATTAATTGAACAAAATAAAATTTATAAGAACTAATATATAAATAAATTCAGTTTCATGAACAATATGAATAAGGATCACTGAAAAATAACATTATGTGTAAAAGGAACAAAAATCCTGAAATTTATGGTACAATTCTTAAACGGTTTTTCTTTATTTTTATTTTTTTGATAGAAGAATGGCTAAACTTAACAAAGATATTTTATTTTTGATTTTTGAAGAATTGCAAGAAGATTCAAAATCTCTCTTTTCATGTCTAATGACTAATAGATTTTGGTGTGAAATTGCTATTCCTATTTTATGGAAGAACCCTTGGCGCTATAATATTGATTATTATAACAAAAATTCATTATACTCCGTTATTAATTTTTACTTACCTGATGATATTAAAGATTTTTTAACAAGAGAAGAAATCTTATTACCAATTTTACGTCATCCACTTTTATTTGATTATTTATCTTTCTGTAGAAGTTTCGATGCAGACATTTCGAATGCCATAATTTTCAGACTTATATAATCAATTTATTTTGCAACGAGAAATTTATAATCTCCTAATAAGTAAATGTCCTGAGTTAAAGTATTTGAATATTAAATCAATTAAACACCAAATATTTTATTTCCCGAAAGCTAAAACGCGACTTGAATCACTTTGTGAATTAAAATGTGATTCTTCATACTTTTATGGATTAACACTGTTCTTGATTAATGCAATTTATATGGTAATATGACTCTTAATTATGTCTACGCATAAAAAAACAACAAACAAATTTTTATAGCAGAAATTTAATTGAAGAGTAGCATTTTTAGCTGCGTCTAGAGTTTTGTAATAATTTGGCGTAGTAAATTTATGAAGTCACGTGCGGGAGGTTATATTTTGTATTTGTTTATTTATCAAGTTTTTCATTGAATAAAATAAAAATTTATAATAATTATGAACCAATTTCAAATAAATTAAATAAATTCAGAAAAAATAAACTTTATAGATTACACTTAAATCAGGTTTCTATGCATGCATAAATATATTTCATATGAAACATTGCAATAATATTTATGAACAAATTTTAGTATAGTCCACTAATAATAATTAGTAAATCACTACTAAATCGGGTGATTAGCGCTCTAAATGAAATATTATTTTTGAACAAGCGTTTAGTCTCACAGAATGATCCAATTGGCCCCGGAGTTTGGTTCCGTTTTATAATTTAGTTTCATTCATAAAATTTGGGGGGTTTTTTATTCCCTTTATTTGTCTTTTTGAAATTATATATTTCAATAATATTCTAGTTATAACAGATATTAAACGTATTTTCTTTATTTATTGAATAGAAGAATGCCTAAACTTAACAAAGATATTCTTTTTTTGATTTTTGAAGAATTACAAAAAGATTCCAAATCCCTCTTTTCATGCCTAATGGTTAATAGACTTTGGTGCGAAACTGTTATTCCGACCTTATGGAGGACCCCATGGTGCTATAATATTAATTATCCTAATAAAAATTCATTATACTCTGTTATCACTTCCTATTTATCAGAAGATATTAAAGAATCTCTAATAAGACAAGAAATCTTCTTACCTCCCATTTTACGCCAACCTTTTCTATTTGATTATTTATCTTTCTGCAAAAGTATTGACATAGACATATTGAATAATATAATTTCTATAGGAACTACAGATTTATATAATCAATTTCTTTTGCAACAAGAAATATACAAACTTTTAATGAGGAAATGTCCTGAATTAAAGTATTTGAATATTAAATCAATTAAACATCAAATATTTTACTTTCCAGAAGCTAGGGCTCGGCTTGAATCACTTTGTGAATTAAGATGTGATACATCTATTGATTCTTCATACTTTCATGGATTAGCTCGTATTTGTCATTATATACAGAGACTCATTATTATAAACAAAAAAATAAGTGTCAATCATGGATTAGTCAAATTAATTGAAAATCAAAGAAATCTAAATTATTTCGAATTGAAGGATGATTTTGAAGATAATGATTTTATAAACGATCCTCATAAAGAAATTTTTCTTGCATTAGCAAAAAAAGCTGATGTTCTTAATCATTTAATTATGTTCCTTGATCTTTCTGAACACACAATCGTACAAAATGTACTCACAAAACTTCATAAATTAAAAACATTAATAATTAATAGTGGTTATATTTATTTTTCTGAAAACCAATTAAAAATGTTGGCGCATCATGAACTTGAGATCCTTAATATTGATTTCATTTCGTTAAGCGAAGCTTCTATTATAATTGAAAATAATGGAGGACATCTCAGAGAAATCCTATTAAGATATTGTGATTACGGATGGTATATAAAAGATGTTGATAAAGAATCTCTTAATTTTATTCGTAAAGTCTACAAAAATTGTCCTTTGATTGAATATTTATCATTATTATTTCCATCAACAATGGATCATTTCATTGAATTTGAAAAGTTGTTAAAATCGTGTAAAAAATTGAAGTTTATATTAATAAGAATAAAAAATAGTGATAAAGAAGAAACTGGAGAAGAATTATTAGAAGTATTAACTAAATCAGCACCAACAAACCTAAGAGAAATTGGATTTTTTGAAGAGTTTCAATTTTCTTTAAAAAATTTGGAGAAATTCTTTGAAAATTGGAAGGGTCGGCCTGCACTTTCTATACTTACATCTAATCCTATGTATAAGGGAGATGACTATATGAAAATGATCAATAAATACAAAGACAATGGAGTAATTAAAGAATTTAGGTATGAATCTAAAAAAAATATGTACTATCAAAGTAAAATAGTTCGATCATAATTGACCACATGTTTATACTCATTAATCAGTTTATTACAAATAAAAAAATATATATATATATATTTAAAAGTCTGATATGCATACAGTACTTCAGTTTTGTTAGTTATTATAAGGGGTACTACTTGCTTTAGACTTAACTAATAAGAAGACATAAAGGACCCAAGGATTAAGCCAAACCTATAGTTATAACAATATAAGTAATCATAGTTATTAATAACGTATTTGAATTTTTGCGATCAAGCTTAATATTCCGTTAACAATTCTATATTTTTGGAATAATCCATATACAAATATTTTGAAATTTATATTTAAATTTCTTGTTTTATTATATAAATTTTCGAGTGAGTATTAAGTAATTAATCAATTTGTAATCAAATTCTTAGTGTCTTCACGTGTAATATTAGTTACGCGAAGGCGTAATGAATAATAAAATATTTAATAGTTAGATCACATGATGTACGTCATTCTCTATTTGATTGCACAAGTTTATATTACGAATATGTTGGTCTTGAATAATGAATAACAGAACTTCTTATATTAGACATAACAAGTATCGCCCAGATAAACAGCATAAATAATTTGTTAGTGCCCCAATCTACATTTATTAAGCAATTTGAAATAAGAATGAATTCTTTGGATAATTGGAGAAATCCTTTAAAATTTGGCTATACTTACAACTGATCCTCTATACTGTACAAAGGAAAGGAATATGCGAAATCAATTAATAAATATAAAAATATATTATCAAATTTAAAATAAATAGTTTAGTCATAACCACATGTTTATATTATTAAATATGTAAAGAATTCTTATTTTTTTTTTTTTTCTGCGCTGTATGAATTTATAGGGTTTATCACAAATTCCCGCCGACAACCATAATATCGACAGCCTGCAATTCCGACACCAAAATCCCAATAAACCCAAATCCAGGTTGAAACAAAATCCCGATAGTTGACTCAGGATTTTGGTGTCGGGATTATAGACTGTCGATATTATGGTTGTCAGGCTAATTCACCTAGTTTTTTCCAAATGAATTTATAAATAAGCAATGATCGTCTGAATTAATTTACAATTATTTTCGTATGTTATTTCTGATAATTTAAAATTTTAAATTATCTATTGTATGTAGATAGAATGTGTAAAATGTTAGGCAGAAAATCATGCACGTGATTATAGTGAAATATTTGTCACACATTCACTGGACTAGAATTTTTTTTGTGCTAATTGTCACGCCATTATTTGATCACTTAGAACTAGATTAGAGTTAGTATTAGGTATGTTGGTTTAGGTAATATTATCTATATTATTGGCTGAATTCTGAATGTTACGTGCTCGAGCTTTTTTTATTCCTAATAATACAAGCAGCCGTGTCAATTTCAATGTAAAAATTTCAAGATCACAGTTTTTAGTTCCTTTTCTTCTAAATAAATTTTAACAATTTACGGTAATGGTTTTAGTTGAAAGTGCCTAAAAATCAATATAAAAAAAAGGTTGTTATTAAATGACTGTATTTTTGCTAATGCAAGAAACTG